>JAOZJS010000332.1:0-43311 GCA_025882695.1 Amerodectes protonotaria | reverse complement strand
TTGAACCCCATTATTCGGGATTTTTTTAATACTTTGAAAGTACTTTACTGACATACTGGCAATGTATGAATCGTACTTTTTTGAATTTGTTCTCAATAATATTGGCGCCAAAAATGAAATCCATGTGAATCTTCATATAATATGCCATATTGCCGGTGTGTGATGATAGTTTGGATGTGTGTGTTTCTGTTTCTTCAAAACACTTCCATTGGTTTGGCAATATGGTCGGTCGCTCCCCCTTTGGAGTGGCTTGCCAATCGCAATACGCACAATATGCATTCCAGTCTCATCACAACAGTGATCAATCACTGTGATCTCAGGCCTATAAGCGGCTCTCTATTGGCTGTGCTTTATTTGAAACTTTAAAGAGAAAGCTCAGCCCACTACTAGTAGCCACTACTAAGTAATAGCCAGCGCTCTTTAAATGCATGCCCCTTTTATAGGCAAATATTATTAGACGTTCATTAGACGTTGTTGCTGATTGGATTACAGCCAAGACACTGATACTTTCCTCCTTCTCGTACAACATACATTCTCACGCTCACAGCACACGTTCACAAGCGCGTGCACACAGGCACACACACGCATTCAACTCTCTCTTGCTCCTCCTCTCGCCTCGCTATCCGGGCTTCGTCGTGCCTATAATAAAACAAATGAGGCTCCTCCTCCTTCTGTTTCTGCCTATAATAGAACAAAATGTTCGAATAGTAGCCGCCGATGATCGTCATGTCTTTAAAAAGTAGTAGGTTGTTCGGGCTTGTTTCTTTTCTCCTTCGTCTGGTGGTCTTGTTTCCTTGAACCTCCCGATTACACCATTCCAGCCAGCAGTCTAGTTGATCCAATTTCGTTTTTTATTTTTTTTTCTTTTTTCTTTTTCTTCGGTTCTGGAACCCTTAGATGGTTCCATGGTACTTTCATGGCGCCCAGAACTCCCAAAACTGGTGGTGTTGTAGAATCTAGATATCTATAAAAATAACGACGATGATAATAATAATCATAACTATAAATCTTTTATATGTGTGCGTGTGTGTGTGTGTGTGTGTGTGTGTGTACAACTTTCCATTTCGTTCCAACAACAACAACCAATGATGATGATGATGGTGGATACACACATGATGGATCCAACAACAACGCAATGTGGAACCAGACACAATTTAGACCTTTTCCCAAAATAATAACAACACAACAGGAACAACATCAACATCATCATCATCATCATTATTATTATTATTATCGTTTTTGTTGTTGTCGTTGTTGATGTTATTCTCCTTGCCATCGCCATTATATAATGATAGTCGACAACTATTATGATGATGATGATCATATAGAGACGAAGAACATCGACCAGAATACCAACCAACCAACCAAACACAAGAACCAGGAGCGATGGAGAGAGAGTGGAGAACAGTCAGTGAGACGAAGAAGAAGAAGAAGAAGAAGCCATCATCAATCTCCATCTATATATCTATATGAATGTGGATCGCCCACCATTGATAGCCGATCCGGGAAACGCGGGGATTCGCGCGGGGATTCGCGCGGGGATTCAGGGGATTCGCGGGGATCATGATACACACAATTTCAGTATTTTTTTGTTGTCGCTTCTTCGCAGAAGATTTTAGGGCCAGAATCTCAATTTCCTATTTTTTTCGGGTTCCGATGGACACACACGCCAACCAACAAAGCGACCCAAAGGGCCCAGGGGAGAGAGTGTGTTGTCGTTGTTTTTTTCGCTGGTGTTTTCGTCTTGTTTCAAGTAATAATTTATTAAAGTAGTGTGTTGGTTGGTGGTATGTCCGGGTTGTCGTTGTCCTTGTTGTTGGGCGCCAAACACCTCCGACCACCCGAAACAGTTGTTGGTATACCATCAAGGAATTTTGATGAAGAACACACGCACCCGGACGGAGAGGGGATCCTAAAGAGGTTCCAAAAGGGGAGAGAAGGGGATCTCTCTCTCTCTTCGGATGTTCCTGGATCTTTCTCTTTCATGGTGGATAAAATTGTTCCCCCGTATACATATATAGATACTCTGTAGCTATGGCCATGAAAAAGCGGTATCTGTTGGGCCAACACGCCCATCGCCCATCCATTGGGGACCGTTACTTGCACAGAACGCCCGGAGAGAATGGGGAAGGGAAAATTGGAGGATATTGGGGGGCGCCCCGGAATCAGACACAACAACAACAATTCGAACCAAAAAAAACAAAAACAACCTCAACAACAAAAATGTGAATGAATGAAAGAATGCACCGGAATCCGCGAGAGAGAGAGAGAAAACAAACGAACGAACGAACAAACAAATGCATCGAAGCCGATTGAGGGGGAGGAAGAGGGGTGAGAGGGAGCCAGTGGCGGAAAAGGGGCGCAATCGATGATGGTTTCGTTCGAAAAGGAGACGAACAACAAAAATAAAAGAAGTAAGAAGAGAAGGACGAATAACGAAAACGAATAAAAGAATTAGGGGCATGTTCCTCGTCTTGTTTTTTTCTTTTTGGTCGATGTTGTTGTCGTTGTCGATGTTGTACTATGCTGGTTCTTTGAGGAGAGGGAGCCATGTTGAAAATGAAAAGAATACACATAGGAAAATGTTCACAAATATACTTACACAACACACACTCGCACACAAATGCAGGAGAGAGGAAATAGGGCGCCAACCAGAATTTAGTTGGAAAAATAAGAGAGAGAGAGCGAGAGAGAGTGCAAGAATCACGAATGATCGGGCGCCATCATCATCATCATCGCAAGTATTGCTGCTGCTGCTGTGCGTGTGTGTGTGTGTCTCGAATACAGAATTGGGCGACATACACACACACACACACACACCGAGGAACACAGCTAAAGTGTGTACACACCGGGGGGTGGAATGGAATGAGAATAGTAATAATAATAATAATAATAGGAAGAAGAAGAATCCGGGCGTCATCGAGGGGATCGCCACAAGAGACGACGACGACGACTAGACAGTAACTTGTCAAAATCACGCTCAAAATCAATGGATGAATGTTGGGCAAAGTGGTGACACATGCACACACCGAGAATCCCGACGCCCACGCCCAACACACTCTCTCTTATATTCTGGTCTGTGTGCGTGTGTGTGTGTGTGTGTGTGTTTGCACATTGGATCCGGATTATATATGTTTTTTGGATGGATACTCGCTCTCCTCTTTGGCGCCAATTTATATAGTGTGTGCGGGTGTGTGCGGGTGCGTGGCCCCAAAGAATTGCCACTTCTTCATCTTCATCGCGGCCGACCAACCAAGAATCCAACCGAGAATCCATTCAACCATGGTCATATTTCCTTCTTCTTCTTCTTCTTTTTCTGTTCTGTTCTGTTTTGTTATTCTGGGCGTACGACAGATTTTCCCGCTTATTTTTTTTTATATTTCGCGCTCCAATGTTGTTGGGCGCGTTCTATTTGGTTGGCGCTGGTAGGCTGGCTGGTTGGTTGGTTGGTTGAAACATTTGGATGGATCCAAAGAATATTTTCATCATCATCATCATCCTCTTCTTGGTCTTCGTCTGCTTCCGCTCTGGCTCTGGCCCTGGTTCTGGTCTGGTAATAATAAATATATATTCTCCACTGGCATCATCATCATCATTATTCTGGGCTTCAATTCTGGTTGGATTCTGGTTGGATTCTGGTCTTGCAGGGCTGTGTTGTTGTATCCGCGGTCGTTTAGTTTCTCCTAATGTTGTTGTTGTTTTCTCACAATTCATTTTCGGGCTCTTTGAATACATAACCGTGGGGGGAGGGATGGGCGCCAACAGCCCGAAAAAAACTATTAATAATGATAATATTGTTGGGCGTGAAGTAGAATAATAATAACAACAAAGAATAATAATAAAGAATAGTCGTGTCGTACCCGACATTGAACCGACGACCGACTGGTTGTTGCATAATATAGCAATCATAATAATAATACCATTGCTATTGCTATTATTAATACTTCAATCATCATCATCATCACAACCAGAGGTGATTTAATGAACGGGACAATTTCAATTTTTTCAAAAAAAATGTTTTTTGCCGGGTAGTGCAGGATGTAGAATGTTACGACACGACATCTTTGAACAGGACATTTCAGATTAACTCCTCCTCTTTTCCTGTTTATAGTGTGCCTCGTCATCGGTTAGTCATCATCACAATGGACCAATCAGAGAGGAGAACGGTTGTTATAGGCGTCAAACAAGCACAGACAAGTACTGGCAAAAGCTGATCCCCTTTCCACAGTGTTATAATGTGTCTCGTCATCAGGTCAAATCATCACATTGGACCAATCAGAGTGAGAGAGAGGAGGGGAATATAGCTTCGTCTCCTGTATAGAAATGATGTGTGTATGCTTGGTGGGCTGGACAAACGATTCGGAAATCGGAAATCAAAAGCGCACGTTGTTTATGAACGGTTCATGTTTTCGAATTCAAAATACGGAAAAAAAACCGCCAACGTCAACGCCAACACTAGCAGCAATGTATGATGATTGGTAGTCGGTCGGGAGTCGGAATGTCTTTTTTTTAGTTTTGTTTTTTTTTCGTTGTTATGCGCCTCATTAATTTTCGATGTGAAATTAATTGATGCAGGCGCTTTGTGTAACAACAACAACAACGGCACATACGGGGAACCCGGGCGGCATCAATTTGTTTTGTTGTTGTTGTTGTTTCCGTGTATTTGATTTCCGTACGTCATTTGTGTGTGTGTGCGTGCGTTAATTATCATCGCGGGAAAAAAATAGGCCATTTCGATAATTTGTTAGCATCATCATTCCAAAAGAGAATCGTTCTCGTTGTTGGTTGATTGTTTTGTTTGTTGTTGATTTCGATTTGGATTAATTAATTAAAACATTAATTGATTGGATGCTTCAAACCGGATACTTTTGTTTCGTGTCTCGGTTTTGTTTGCTTTCAAGCCTGGAAGGATAATTTACTCAAATCACGATGGTACAACAAGCGCACACGCCCACATTCCCCCACACACACTCCACTGGATCAAGTCTGATCTATTAATTCTGATTGATCGATCCAATCGGATCAATCGATCAATTGATTTACGCCGCTGTTGCTGTTGTTGCTGTTGCCGTTGTTGTTCCCCTCCCCCAACATCCGAAAGCGAAAACGTCAGCAAAAACCCAAACTCCTAGGATCCAGGCAAACAAGTATACGTTTAAGATGATGATGATGATGACAAGAGCTTATCATCATATTCTTCTTTCGTTTCGCTAGGATCCTCTTGACCTAATTGCTAATTCTGGGCGTGATAGTAGTGGAATGAGGGGAGGGGAAACCAGGATACAAGAAGATGATGGATAAAGTGGTGACAACGGTCGGGGAAACACCGACGACGACTAAGACGACGAAGATGACAACAACAACAACAACAACAACAAAAGAAACAACAAATAAACAAAAAATAGTAGTAGGAAGCTTATTTTCAAGAAGAAGAAGATCATACCAATTAGAGACAGAAGAAGGCGAAGAACCCTATGCGAAAAGCGGATTCTCTGGGGGGTGGGGCTGTTCTATCGCGCCTAATAATTTAATACTTTGGATGAATGGGGGACGGAGGGCGTCATCCTCCATCCATCCAGTCTGTTACTAATAATAATAAAACACACACACACACACACACTACAAACCCAAATGAACACACTTATCAGCCAGGCAACCATCCATCTATCCATCCACCCATCAGACGGAAGAATCCTCAAGCAGAAGCAGAACCAATCATCCAGTACCGCAGCAACAGCGGCAGCAGGAGCCACCATCATTTCCCGGGCGCCATATAGCGTAATCGTCGACAACCTAAAACAGAAACAACAACAACATCAACAACAACAATAATAATAATAATAATAAAATAACGGGATTCTCTCTGGTTGAACGGAAGACACCAGAAAAAGAAGAAGAAGCAGAAGCCGTGTTCCACAGGCAGATTCACCCAGGATTCACAGGATTCGAATTCGAATGAACGAACACTAAGGAAAGAGAGAGTGAGGAGTAGTCATACACGCGTATAAAGATACAACAACAATACGGATTCTCCACCATTCATTCATACCATTTCATTCAGGCTATTCATTCATCCATTCCTTGATGATGATGATGATAGTTCCTCGACCACCATACAATCATCAAATGCATGTAGAAAGCGTATATGGCGCCCGTGTGGGTACCCCCTTGCGTGTGGTGTGTCTGGCACTTACTTTGTTAGGTCAAAATGCCAAAAACAAGCAGCAAAAGAAGAAGAAGAAGAACACGAAGAACAAGAACACAAAATACAAGAAGTGTGTACAACAAGAATCCAATAACACCAGAATAAAAGAATGAATGAAACCACTCTAGGTTATTATCATCATCAACGGCAGCAACAGCAGCAGCAGGGCGCGTACAGAAGCATTACATAAGGATTCTTGCTCGGTCGCTCTTGCTGGCTCGCGCGCGCTTCGAATTCGAATTCGAATCATTTGTGTCGCGGGTGCTGCTAGCACCACCACCACGACCACTACTACCACCATACCGCTAGCAGCATGCCACTATTTCAGCTAGTGGCTACCCCAATTTTTTATTTCTCGGGTTTCTGTCGGAATAGTGGCCCGTGTGTGTGTGGTTGCGCTATTGTTGTTGTTGTTGTGTGTTATTATGATTTTTGTTGTTATTGTTGTTGTTGTTGGATGTTGGTTGGCGCGCAATTTTGCCTCTTCTGGTTCGACCCGAATAGTGAATGAATGGTTGGCGCAAGAAAGCAAGCGAAAAACGATATTCGCCACCACACACAGAGCAACACACACAGTAGTGTTGTTCATCAGTAGTGAATCCAACTTTGGACCATGTCGGACTGGTGGTGGTGATGGTTCGGGTGATGGTGGTTGGTTGTTGTTTTGGTTTTGGTTGTGTGTTGTTTTGTTTTTTGCCAGTGCCCATCATCGTGAATAAAAATCCAAAGCTAAGCTGAAAAGCTTGTAAAAATAATAATAATAATTCGCCACCAAGATCATTATCCTCATCCGCATCATCATCAACATCCATTGAATCCCAGATTGTTTTCGGTTATTATTATTATCATCGTTTTGTGTGCCAGCAAGAAAAATCATTATCGTTTGTTACATCATCATCATCATCAGCATCGTAATAATAATTATTATTATTCGAAATCATCATCAACATTCTGGGACGATCCGCAAATATCATCATCATCATCATGTCCATGAGTGTCCTTCAAAAAACATCAATCTGAGTCAAGAGAATAACAGTCATCATCATCTGGTGAAAGAAGAAGAAGAAGAAGAAAAATCCTCGATCGAAACCAGTAGCCGAATGGGTTGCGGATGGTTATGATCGCTCTCGGTCCCCGCAACAACATCATGATGGTGATAATAATTATAATTTTTGTGAAACAAAGATAGTTCGTCGCCAAAAATGATGATAATTATGATGATGATGATGACCAGATTGTTGAAAAACAGCCAAGAAATCACCACGACGACAACAACGACAACGTTTCAAGCATAACAAAATTTAGCCATCATTGATCATCAATCCATCAATCGAACCGCCTTCCCAATCAAGCCAGAAAAAGACCGAAATCGGCCGAGTGTAATCATCATCATCACATTTAAAATAAAACATACACACCACACACACTAACACACATTTGAATGGTGTTGTTTAAACATTTCGGAAGGCCAACCATAATCATCTTCATAATCGTCATCATCATCGACCACCAAAACAACAACAAAAACAACGATGTTTCCAGCAAGACACACGGTATGTTCATTTCAAAACAAAATGTGTGTTTTTTCCAAAAAAAGTATTCGATTCTTCGAATTCGAATTCGAATTCGTTGTAATGATCTTCTGGTATTAGTTGTAGCTGGTGGTGTATTTAGTGCAATGGTGGTTGTGTAATTTAAATCGATTTTACAACACCACCAACAACAACAACAACAACGGGAACCAAAACAGACAGTTATAAATCAATTTGGCAGAATCTTTTACAATTCTTTGTTGTGTGTGTGTGTGTGTTGAGATCATTTGTTGTTGTTGTTGTTGATTTTTCGCCTTCGCCCTTCACTTATAGCTAGCTAGCTTGCTATATTTATTTTGGGGTGATAATCAGCTCTTGATTTTTCGGGCTCTTCTTCTGCTTCTTCTTTTCGAAGCTTTTTATTGTTGTTGTTGTTGTTGTTGTTGTCTCGTTTCTCTCGGCTGCCAGACCACAACAAAAAGAACTTGGAAGCTGTCACATTTAGAGAAGGGAGAGAGAGTGTTGGAGTGAAAACGATTGTTGTTTGCGAAAAAAAAAGAAGAAAAGAATAAATAACAAAATCATAGACATTCAGACCATATAACAATGATGATGATGATGATAATAGCAATAATAATAATAATAATAACAACATGCCTTACATCTCTCAAATAATCCATATCCGCACCATATAGCCAGGGAGAGAGAGAGAGAGAGAGAAAGTGGATTCTATTTTTGGTTGGTTTTTATTTTCTTTTCTCGCTTCCAGCCAAAAAATAAAAACATTCCACAACCAACCGACTGACAGTTCACTCACTCACAATGAAGTTATAATTCTGGTTGGTGTACGCGTACGTGTTGTGTATGTGTGGCAGAATATTATATTTCATTCGAGATTCTCTCTTGTTCTTGTTCTTATTCTAGCATCATCATCATCAATTTTTTTTGTTCTTTGGTGAAAAATAGTTTTGTCAGTGTGTTGGTTTATGTAATATAATTTTAAGGTTTTTTTTGTTCTGGCGCGAAATGAAATAAACCATGATGATGATGATGATGATTCTAAAAGAGATGAACGAAACGAAAAACGAAACAAACAAAAAAAATTGCAACCATAAACGAATCTCTTTCGTCTATGTTGGCATTTTCATTGATAATAATGATGATGATGGTGATCGTCGTGGTAATGGTTACACACTTGTGTGAATGATATATGCTCGAGCATCTTTTGGTAATCATTATTATTATTGGCTCGATGTTTTGATTTTTTTTTGTGTGGTACATTTCTGGTGGTGGTGGTGGATATTTATTCATCAACCAAATAGCAGCTAGTTTTCGAAGCTTTATTTTTATTTTGGTTGGTCGAGCTCAACCAGCCGAGCCAACATCAACAACAACAACAACCAAATTGAGACACACGGTCTGGTTTGGTTGTTGTGGGTTAATTTGCTCCGTTTTGTTTGCATGTCTGTGTGTGTGCGAGTGTGTCTGGGTGTCGGCTGTCTAGCCTGCTTCTGTGTTGTTGTTGATGTTTGCTAAATCACAACGTCGACGACGACGACGACATGTCACTCAATTTAGTCAAACAAATTATCTCGCCACTTAATTCTTCTTCAGTTTTCACTAATTTTTTTTCTGTTGTTGTTGTTGTTTGATGACCAACCAACACAAAAAAAATAATAAACGATAATGTCTCACTTCATATTCTGTGATTTGTGTGCCCGTTTTAGTAGCACACACACACACTATATATACCGTATATTTGATTGCAGCACATTGTGTGTGTGCTATATATCACTATGAGCTTTCAGGGGTTATTTTTGTAATCATATGATGATGATGATCATCATCATCATTATATAATATTCTCTTTAATTACTTCGGTGGAAACCCCAACACACAATAACCGTTTGTGGCGCGCTCGGATAGAATATTCTATGTGCCACACACAAACACTCGCATTCATTTTAAAAACCGGTACGTTTGGGCGCCCGAATTCATTCTGGGCGTGTGTTGGTGTGTGTTTGGGCAATATAAAAATAATTAAAAGCAGGAAGACGCACGGGCGCCATATAGTGGGCGCAATGGTGGAAGAATACACACAGACAGACAGACAGACAGAGAATGGTGGAACATGGGGCCATTAACACGCTCAGAGGCGAGGAGGTTGTTGTTTCTGTAAATCTTGCTCATTAACGGGAAGAGCAAGCCAGAAAATTTGTTCCCGAAATATTGGGATTTTATTGTTGGTCGGGTTGCAGGAGGAGGTGGTGGCGGAGGTGGAGGTGGAAGCAGAAGACGAATCAATTTGTATCCATCGTGCCTCGAGTTTCAGCAGCAGCAGCAGCCAAAAGCAGACAACAAAAGAAACGAGATAGCCAGAAAGAGAAGAGCGCCCAACGTTGATTGTGTGTGTGTGACCAGAGAGAAGTTAATTGTTGTCGCTTTTAAAAATCGATATAGATACCACTTGGGCGTGCTGGGTGGACACAAGCACGGGCATACACACACGCACACACACTTGACAGCATCAAGTCCAAACACACTGTGTGTGTGTGCTTGAAGCAACCAACGGTAATGAAGCCTGGTAATGACAGGCCAGGATAGACAAAATTTTAACCCATGGTGAGTGAGTGAGTGAGAGCGACCAAGAGAGACAGAAATCTGTGTATTTGATGTTCAATTGATGATGATGATGGTTGTGAAGGCAAGAGCCAGCCAAAGAGAGAGTGATTGAAGGGCCGGATAGAGTATGTGATTCGCACCAATAGAGAGCGAGAGAGCCAATGGAGCGAATCAAATGGAATTTAGTTTTTGTTGTTGTTGTTGTTTGGTTCCCGGGTTTCGGAAAAAGCCCACGAAATGCACAGCCGCTGTTCCTAGGGACGTTTTTGGTTGGGGGCCGATTTGGTTTTTGATTGTGTGTGTTTTGACTTTTCCGCGGTTTTGCATTGGGGCCGCATGTTCATCCACCAGTTCATTATTCATCTGGGGGCCACACAATGGCCTCGAATAGGCCAGACAAGACACACACACACACACGCATATACCTCCTGTCGAGTGCGATGGTTCACATGTGTGCGAGTACTCCGATTCGACAAGGTCTGAATCGCCAACCCTTGTTGGACACTCGTGTTGTGATTCTCGGAACCAATAATCATTGAATTCAATGAATTGAATTGAATACAGATTTTTGACTTGTGTTTCTCACGGATTTTTGTTGTGTTTTTTGCTTTGTTAGGTGCCGCAGGCTGGCCAAACACCGTTCAAATTTACCATTGTGGAAACATTGGAACGTATCAAAGAGGAATTTAATTATTTACAAGCACAAAATCAAAGGTAGGGTATCAAATCTTGGATGATGATCATAATGTTATATTAATCCTTATTATTATCCACATCCAACGGTAAAGTCTTAAATTGGAGATAGAAAAAATGGCTCAAGACAAAACGGAAATGCAACGGCATTATGTAATGTATTATGAAATGTCTTATGGACTGAATGTGGAGATGCACAAACAAACCGAGATTGCCAAACGATTGAATACAATCATTGCTCAGATATTGCCTTATCTATCACAAGAAGTAAGTCTGGGGGGCGGATCAAGGATTAAAATTGGATTAAAAATTGATCTTTTCCCCTTTTCCGGATCGAATTTCCAGCATCAAAATCAAGTGGCCACCGCTGTTGAACGAGCCAAACAAGTGACCATGTCTGAGCTGGGCACAATACTTAGTGTAAGTGTAGTATTTGACCGACTAACCAACCGGATTTGGATTTGGATTTGGATTTTAATATTTTGTCGTTTTTTTCGTTCGTTTGTTCGTCGGTTAATCATCATTAGCAACAATCCGGTATCGCACACTTACTGGTAAGCACATAGCGCCATTTTAAATCCCCCATCACCACCAATATTCTGTAAACAGCATTTTCAAGTGAATTAGTGACGCGCCCAAACGCACCACGTACGGAACGCGCGAATTCCTCAGCTACAGTGTGTGCTTGTTTGTGTGTTATGTAATGGATCCAGGACTGTGTATGTGTAATTCTATCCATTATCCAGGGGAAAAGAGCAGGATGATAGTGTGTGGATGGACACGAAAAAGCAAGCAAACAAACAAAATCTGGTGATCAGATTACACCAACTACTCTGGCTAACTAGAGCAAAGTTAGGACTAAGACTATGTGTGATTTTTGATGGTACAAACCATGGCATGGCAGATCACCATTGCCACACCCCGACACACCCCATATCGTTTCAAAATGGTGGTGTGAATTGTGGACAAGCGGTTTCTCAAGTAAATGTTGTAGCAGCAACAGCATATGTTTTCCATTCCGCCATCCCGCCAAATAGCCAGTGTGTGTGTGTCATCTGTAAATACAAATTTTTCTTCCCGCTCTCTCTTTTTTGTTCGAAAAGGGGCGACAAGGCGCGAAAATTTATGTTATTATGACAGCAGCGAACATTAACACTTGCATTTAGTTAGTATTCCAAATAATATTCTTCTACTTTTTCGGTCAGGGATCATTTCATTCATTCATTCGTTTTAATGGACCATGTTTTGTTTGATGTGTGTGCAAGAAGTTCGCCTGGTTGGCTAGTTAGGTTAGTTATCAAGTTTTTGGAAAATGTTGTACCAACGCGAGCGAGCAAGCGAACGAGCGAGCCCAAACGTTTTTGACATTTTCCTTTATTATTCCCTTGATGTTGGTTGGTTGTCCCATCCATCTCACCCTCTCGTCGCTTTACCATTTGCTTTTGGTTGGTCGATCGCGAGGACCGACCGACGAAGGGTCGGTGAAGCAAATTTGCATGTGTGTTGGTGACACGCACCATGGCAAAAAGAGAGAATATGGTTCGCCTCGATGCTTTGATTTCTTCACAATTGAATCATCCATCTTAATGCGTGTTTCTGCGTGGTGTGTGTGTGTGTGTGGTGCTCTACAATGCCGCCGCTGTCATTTGATGATGATGAATATTATGGTCGGGCTTTAGGATCAACTCTCACCACACACAAACACACCATATCACCAAGTGGTGGTGGGATCCAGAGTTGGTTGGTTGGTTGGTTGGGCTAAATCAGAATAAACCACTTAATTATATCCCACTCGCTCACTTACTTATTTTCAATCTTCTTAATGTATACGGTTTTGGTGGTGGTGGTGGTGGTGGTGGTGGTGTTGAACCAAAGCCATTATATTTATTATTAAGTATGTATGTGGGTGTGGGTGTGGCTGTGTATATCGAGCGACTGTGTATCTCTGCGTGTGTTCGTGTGTGTGGGTGTGGTTGTGTGTTAGTTCCATTTGAATTCTATATTCTACCATTTCTGATTATTCCGTGTTCCATTCTACACATTTCTCATCATCATCTTCTCTTTTTCTCCTCACTTACATACTCACTCTCACATGTATTGTTCCATGGTCCCAAATGCAATGCAATGCAATTCAATTCCCAAAAACAAAACAAAAAAAAGCAACTTGAACAAATTCGTTCTCAACAGGGAATTCCGCAAGCAACGACGCCTGGTCATGGAAGCGGTGGCCAAACCGGATTGCCTCCTGGGGCTGCTGCAGCAGCAGCTGCGGCGGCCGCCGCCGCCGCCGCGGCTCAAGCTGCCGTTGCTGCTGGTATGCCTGGTAGTTTAGTTCCACATCCGGCGGCTACCGCAGCGGCATTATCCGCTGCTGGTTTACCGTCCAACACTTCGATGGCAGCAGGTCTATTAGCATTATCTGCAAGTGGAACATTGCAGGCCGGCGTGGTACCATCACCATCTGGTCCATTAGCTTCGGCTTTGGTATCCACCAATACCAATGGTACAGCATCATCATCAACATCATCATCAATGATTCCGATGCCTTCAAGTGGTACGCCCAATTCAACTACCAGTACGTCTAGTTTACCGATGGCCAACAACAACAGTAGCACTAATGCATGCCCCAACAAATTGGATACTGCCAACATCGCCAACAATAATAATAGCAGCAGCAGCAGTAGCAGAGGAGGAGGAGGAGGAGATATCTTGGCTGACAGAAAAATCCATAATAATAATAATAATAATAATGGTTAGTGGTGTGTGTCGGTGTGCGCATGTGCATGCTGGATGTTGAACGGGGCGCGAAATTTGAAAATTTTCTTCTATTTTTTCTATTTCACCACCCCTCTTCCCCCTGCATCCCCATCACTTAGATGACAATCGTCGTGAGGTTAGTGAACAAAACAAAACAAAAAACAAAAGAATATTCTAAACATATTTGAAATGGTTGGTTGGAGAACGACATTCAATCGAGTATCGTATCGTTACGTTCTGTTCTGGATTTCAATTATGACCGTGATGGCTACCAACACACAGTGTGTATTCTGAACCAAAACAAAACAAAAAAAAGAACCAGGATCATCGGATCAACGATCAACGATTCGTTAAGTTCGGGTTGTTGATCGAGAATTTATTGTTATCATTATGATGCCGGGCCATCCCAACGAACAAACTAAAGAGAAGATGATGATGGAAATGGGAAAAAGATCTTCTTTTTTTGTCGTTTGGTTTGATTACTTCGATTTTTGGTCGTTTCGAATCGTTGGGAAATTTCAACGAAAAGTGAAATCGACCGTAACGACCGTGCCGTGCCGTGCTCTCGGATCCAAAGTCGCGACAAAATTTTTTTGTTTTCATAATGTTTAACCTCGGCGTATTTCTCTCCCCCCGACGCCGAAAGTCGGTGGTGGTGGTGGTTCAACAAGATAAATGAAGATTGAACGCCGCCGATGATGCAGCTTAGCACGCATCCTACACCCCCTCATAGGATCGATCCTCAGAATCGGATGGTTTTATTTTTTTTATTTTTTTCGTAGGAAAAAGAATAGATTTAGGATTTTTTTTGCCCGATTTCGGGTTCTGGTTCTGGCCTCGGGAATCCCCTCTGTTTTTTTCTTGTTGTTGTTATATAATAACACACGAGAATATTCTGGTTGCAAGCGTGTGTGTGTGCGAGAGGATTGTTCATTTTTTCCATCTTGAACACGACAAAAAAAACATGGAAAAAGATGAATTACATGAACAACCATGAAGAAGGATTCGCGAGGCGCGTTCGAGGATTTTGACGCCTCGTTTGCTAAGCGCGATTCTTGTGATGATGAGTAAATGTGTCCATGTGCATCGGGGCGCGAAAACGAAAGACAAAACAACAGCAAAAAAAATCTTGCTTTGTGTCTGTGTGTGTGTGAATTTTGTTTTTCTCGTGAATTTAGACACCATCTCTCTGTGTGTCTCTTGCAGATTACATTCGAAACATTTTTATATTTTTCATGTTTTAAAATATTATTTTTAGCGCCAAAAAAAACAAAAAAAAAGACGCCACAAAAAAGACAAAGACCGAAAAAAAAGTAAAGAAGAAGAGAAACATCATCGAGAATCGAGAATTAATGGAATAGAATTTGGAATTGGGAAAGATGTGAAAGCTAGAGATAGTGAGCTCCAAACAACAAACAATAGCTCAAGTCCCGAAGAAATAGTGGTGGTGGTGGTAACAGAATTTTTTTACTTGTTTTATTTTTCTAGCCATTGTTTTCCGGTGTGATGTGTTTGGCTGTGTGTTTCTCATTTTTTTTCCTTTCATTCAATTTTCCCGCCAAAAAAAATTTTTGTATTCGCGATCAAATAGGATCAAATATCTCCGCACAATGGTGATACAATGTCGCCAAGAGAGAATAGTTTTACGGAAATTCGAATGAAACGTGATAGGCCATCGTCTCGTTCATCCAGTAGCCGTGGTACGCCGATTTCCGGACATAAAGCAACCAAAAATGATCATGTAATTAATGATTTTGATGAAAACACATTTGAAAATCATTCTAATCGGTTTAGCTTCTTTATAAACCGCTAGACGGATAACAAGTCGCCAACATTGAATCCGAAGGCTGGAACACCTAACAGTACGGCGGTCACCAATGGTGGTGGTGGCAGCAGCTCGAAAACGCCCAAACCAACCACATCGATAGGTTAGAATACGATGATGATATTTTCGAATCTAATGGTCACTCCCACTCTCTCTCCCCTTAGGTCCACCGTATCCATTTTTACCGGGGCCACCAGGAATGATGCCATCCGATATAAGCATGGCGGCATATTCACAGAATTTATTGCATAATAATATTGGATCTGCAGCCGGATTTCCACGAGCTTTATTACCGGGAGCATTCGATTCGCATCCATCCATGAAAGGTGGTGGTGGTGGACCATCATCATCATCCGCATCATCAGGATCATCAGCGGTAACATCATCGTCGTCATCATTGGTGACCGGTGGTAAACCGGCTTATTCCTTTCATATTGATACCGATGGTCTGTTTAATCCGGTTCCGTTTCCTCCGGATGCTTTGCTTGGTCATAATATACCTAGACAAGCACGGCAGGTTAATACATTACCACATGGGGAGGTGGTTTGTGCTGTGACCATTTCCAACCCAACCAAATATGTTCTGACCGGTGGCAAAGGTTGTGTGAAGATGTGGGATCTGAATCAACAGAATACCAAAACGCCTTTGGCTCAGCTTGATTGTTTGGTATGAATTATATGATTGCCAAGATATCCAATAATTATCGATAATCAATCAATAATCGAATCATTTTGATTTTTTGCAGCAAAGAGACAATTATATTCGATCTTGTAAATTATTACCTGATGGACGAACTTTGATAGTGGGAGGAGAAGCAACTACCATTTGTATTTGGGATTTAAATCTGGTATGTTATCCGAACTGGGTTCCTGATAGACATTCTCTAAATGTAAATCTGAATCTATTGTAGCCAACGCCCAAGATCAAAGGAGAACTATCTTCATCGGCGCCTGCTTGCTATGCATTGGCCATATCTCCTGATTCCAAGTACTGTTATAGCTGTTGTTCGGATGGTAACATTGCTGTATGGGATTTGCATAATCAAAGCTTGGTTCGACATTATGAAGGTCATACGGATGGTGCTTCGTGTATCGATATCAGTCCGGATGGACAAAAATTATTCAGCGGTGGTTTGGATAGTACCGTTAGGACATGGGATTTAAGAGAGAACTGTCAGCTGAGCCAACATAATTTTAATTCTCAAATATTTTCATTGGGATATTGTCCCACTGGTGATTGGTTGGCCGTTGGGTATGGTTCCATCGAATCCAAACGGTTGTCCGAGTTTGATTGTAATTAATTCCTTTTTGTTTAATCATTTTTCACCCCCTCCACCAGAATGGAAAGCTCCTATGTGGAAGTGTTGAATGTGAACAAGCAAGAAAAATATCAATTACAACTTCATGAAAGTTGTGTTTTATCATTGAAATTCGCCAGCTGCGGGAAATGGTTTGTTTCGACCGGAAAAGATAACCTGCTCAACGCTTGGAGAACACCGTACGGTGCTTCAATATTCCAGGTAAACGTCAATCAGCCTTATAATTAATGATTTTTCATTATCATTTTTGTTGTTCCATGTTTCATTCCAGTCAAAAGAATCATCATCCGTTCTTAGCTGTGACATTTCATCCGATAACAAATATATTGTCACCGGTTCCGGTGATAAAAAAGCATCGGTTTATGAAGTAATTTACTAGTGAATTCACTCTCAAAGACCAAGCAATGGAATTTTTGGACTCCCCCCGTTTCCGGACAGTATTGAAGATATTTTTTTAAATTGTTTTTTTTTTCGCGCGCGCTTAATTTGTGCCAATCGCCAATATTGGCTGCTGGAAAGAAGAAGAAGAATAGAAGAGCGTGTGTAGGGTTTTTTTCAAATAGAATTATTGTAATTTTTTTTTCTTCATCGTGTTGTAAATATACATTTTCTTCTCGAATCACACACGCTAACTTTTGATTCTCTCCCCCCTCGGTATTTGATGAATTTTTGATCTCGAACTCTCCTCTTTTATTGTTTTTTTCTCTGGTTGGAAATGACCACCGGAAATGTTGATTGTTTTTTTTCTGAATAAATTATTTGATCGAATTTCTATGAAAGATATTCACATATTTTTATTGGCCTCATATTGAGCTCTTTTGTAAGCTTCGCTGAACCACGCATGTTGTATCATTTTGGTTATTTTGAATCGTTTTCTTGGATTCGGTTCCAACATTCCTTTGGTGAATTGTATCAATTTTTCACTTGGTTTTGCACGCATCTTCTTTGGATCATACGACCATTCTTTTTTGGACATTTGTTTAAGTGCTTTTTTTTCATCGGAAAAATCGAACGGATAACCATTGCATACCAATCTATAAAGAGTTATGCCTAACGCCCAAACATCCACCAAGAATGCATTGTACGGCTTTCGTTTATATAACTCTGGAGCCATGTAGATCGGTGTTCCACAAACGGATTTGTGCAGTTTAATTTTACCTTCCTCATCATGATGCATGAGCCGGCTTAAACCAAAATCAGTAACTAAACAAACATAATCTTTGGTCACTGATTTTGGACATTTCTTCAACAATACATTACTAGGTTTAATATCTCGATGGCTTATGCCCAACGAATGGATATGATTGATGCCGCAAACTATTTGAGCAAAATATAATCTACCTCGCTTCTCACTTAACGGTGCCTTTTCTTTAAGGTATTTGGAAAAATCACCACCATCGGCCAGTTCCATGTAAATGTATAATCGATAACCTTTTTTTGATATGGTCATATAATGCAGGTAAAGTTCTACCACATAAAGATGATGTACTTTTTCCATGATAAATAGCTCATTCTTCATGTCCGCCTCCTTGTTACCTTTTAGGCTCTTACCTAGATCAAGAACTTTGCAAGCCGCTTTAGTTTTCTCTTTGGTATTATAAGCCATGTAAACTACTCCATAACTACCTTTGCCAAGTTCTCTGCCTAACTTATAATGATGAGATTTCATCACTTCATCTTCGTTCTTATATTTACGATTAGAACCAACTTTTATAATTCCAGTTATGTCTTTTGGTCTCAATTGAGAAGGTGTGGGACCTTCCTCCAAAGGAAAACTTTTCGGCTTGGACTTGGATTTCGACCTTGGCTTAGACTTGGGTTTGGACTTGGGCTTGGATTTTGGTTTTGATTTGGGCTTTGATTTAGGTTTTGATTTGGGTTTTGGTTTCGATCTAGGCTTAGGCATAGTTTTGTATTGTGATGCAGATTTCGGGTCGAGATTCTGTTCAGATTTTGATAATGATTTGGATGATTTTTGCTCACATGACAAAAATCGAAGGAAACAAATATTTTTCCGACCACAATTCATTACATTTATCACATCTGCGAAACCTGGCTAAAAAACCCTGCTTTATGGCTGCCAAAAATGAACGTTCCAGCAAAATTCAATTATAATTGTTTGCCGCCATTCAAATTTAATTTAACAACGGCTATATCTACTCCGTTTGTCATTGTTACGGTCTTGACTGTTTACAGCGGTTGAAATAGCCGAAAAAAATAATTTTTGAGGTGTTGACTCCACCAGATTGATGATAATCATTCAATTGGCTATGGTTGAGGCCTTGACTTCGAATGAATTTATATTTTTTAGCATGAAATTATTTTTTTTTTGATATTAATTTGAAGAAAACAAATAAATACCATGTTTTCGGACAAACCCACTGAATGTTTCTAGGTGTGATCATCTGAAATGCCAAACAATCAATTTGTGTGTCGTCTAAAATTTGTTGTGATTTGATTTGGCAGAAAGCCGTTAATTAAACACGCACCATACACGTTGAGCTAGTGCTTAATTACGTTGCATCAAATTGATGGTTAAACACCACTAAATTGAGTTGGATTATGATTTCTGATTGATAAACTTTTTTTTCGCATCATTGATCGGGTAATGGCGATATTTTTAATTGAAAAATCATATTTTAAGAAAAATTATTTTTCAATTTCACCAGTCTTTCCCGAAGAAATTTCTTTGAAAACCAAAAACCAAAACAAAAGGAATCATGAGTCAAGCTCAAGTTCTGACCGAACATCCATCCGAAGCGATTTTGGATGATGTACAAGATCGTAGCTCAGTTGTTGAACAACCACCAAATTTTATGAAAAATCGTGCTTTATCCTATTCATCATCAATATCATCGCTAACGGATTCTTGTAATGAATCTGTTGAAGAAAATCTACCACCATCACCATTATCGCCAATGTCGGGCGTTCTGCTTAAATGGACTAATTATATTCATGGTTGGCAAAAACGGTATATTGTACTTGAAGATGGTACATTAAGTTATTATAAATCGGAAGATGAAAAATCATATGGTTGCCGTGGCGCCATAACCATCATCAAGGCTGACATTAAGGTCTGTTTGTTTGTTTCTTCACAAGGTTTTATTATTAACAAATCAACATTTTCGTTATCAAAAATATGCAGTTGCACGAAATAGATGAATGCCGTTTCGACATTGGTGTATCGGATTGTGTCTGGTATCTGAGATCACCTTCTGTTGAAGAATGTCGACGCTGGGTTACATCCATCCAAGAGCACAAAACCTATTATCAAGGTAACCGTGCGGAAAATAGCAGTACATCGTCATTGGTAAATGGTCCGTCACATGTTGTTAGTTCCTCAACAACAATGTCAACAGGCGGAAATATGCCATCGGCCATGCCACCATTACCAATTGCATCATCATCTACTACGAACGCTGGATATTGTGCTGCGGATAATCTCCATAGACATGAATCCGCATTGTCGTTGAGCTCGATTACTTCATGTCGTTCGTATAAAGAGCAATTGTCTGAAATGGAAACTTTTCGGACTATCCTTTACCAGCAAATCAAAACATTACAACACTATTTTGACTCATCCTTGCAGACCACAAATCTTGTCAACGAGCATTTGAAGAGACATCGTCGTCATCAGTCGATGAATGGTAAATATCGTTTTTTTTATATATTTACAAAATGAATGAAATCTAAAACGTTTATTGTGATATAATATTGCTGCTGTTGCAATATGTTATACAAGTTCTCACCCAAAAAAAAGAGAGAAACAAAGTAGCGTTTGGACACATATCCACGTTATTTTGTTATCATTGATAGGAGAAAAAAAAAAGAAATCGTGTTTGATTATAAATGATCTCATGCGCGCTAAGTTACTTGGCCAGCCATTTTAAGGGGCAAAACTGATCGTATTTTATCGTTTTTGTCTAGGCTTCAATTATTTGGATTGTAACGACGCAAATCGCACCATCGGATCCAATGTTAGCGTAAATGGTGAGTGGTTTTTTTTCGCCATTTCAATACAATTTTTGTTTGTAAACTCCTCTGAATTTATTTTTATTTTTTTTTCACTGTATGGGCGGACCAAATCGATTTATAAATCTTTCACCGGCTTCCAGATGCTAATAACGATTCGGCAAATATAAATAATAACAGTAATAGTAACAAAAACCCAGATAATTTATTAGTCGATTTCAAAAAGGAAGCGTTCACGTTTAAAGCCACCACTGCTGGCATCATAACATCATTGTCCAATTGCATCGAGTTGATGACACAAAGAGAAGAACGGTGGAAGAAAAGATTGGAAAAAGAGCAGAATAGAAAACGTAAAATTGAGGAACAATCCAAAAGATTGGGTGCAGAACTTGAAGAAACAAGAAGAGCATTGGCCGAATTGCAATTGGAACTACAACAGAATACATTGCGACCAAACAAAGACCAAGTGATTTTGATTGGTGGACCAGATTATGAAGAGGGACCACACAGTATAATGAAAGAAGAAGAATTTTTTGATGCCATCGATGCTGCTTTAGATAGATCCGATCAATTAGAAGAGGACATGCGCCAACTTAAATTACAGACCATGAATTTGAGCAAACCATTGGATGTGATTCCGCCCGAACGTTGTGATCATCCATTGTGGCCTGATGTGGAACGTGTCACCATGGATCAGTTATATTATGCCCGATTGGAAGTGGAAGATACACCATCATCTGGTGGTGGTAATTGGGAATTGTTTGCCGAAGATGGCCCATTACGTTTGTACAAACGTGAATTGGAAATTGATGGTTTGGTGTGCGATCCATTGAAAGCAGTGCACACGGTTACTGGTGTTACACCGTATGAAGTTTGTCATCAATTTTTCTCCCCTGATGTTCGATTCGATTGGGAGAATACATTGGAAACTATGCATGTTGTGGAGAATATTAATCCCAATACCATAGTGTTTCATCAAATACATAAACGAGTTTGGCCAGCAGCACAACGTGATACTGTTTTTTGGTCACATATTCGTAAGGTTGATGCAGAAACATTGTTGGCCAATAGTCATCCGAATTCATCGACTAAAAAACTTCCAGAAAATGTTTGGATTGTGTGCAATAATTCTGTTGAACGCCCGGAAATTTTGGTAAGTCCTCAGATTTCAGCCAATGTATATCTAATTTTATGTATTGTTATGTTGAATTTTCAGCCAGGAAAATGTCTCCGTATGAAACTGGTGGTTTCAATGTGTTGTGAATTATATATCGATCCTGCAGTCAAAGATATGTCTCAATTGACCAGAGATCAATTGCGTTGTAAAATTATTTATTGTTCAACAAGTGTGTATTTCAACAGGTTGATTAATAATGATTTGATTATTGATGGTTTTTTTCTTGAATTTTTTTCCACAGTCAATCCTGGTGGATGGGCACCGGCTTCAGTTTTGCGAGCTTTATACAAACGAGAATATCCAAAATTTATGAAACGTTTCTCACAATACTGTATCGATGTCTATAAGGACAAGCCAATCATGCTTTGATTGAATCATGTTTTTAACTTTGCTAAAATTTTTAAAATTAGAATTCTAATCAGGGTTTACCACAAATGTAACAGCAAGAAAAACATCTAGCCAAAAACAAATCCAAAGGTTTTTTTTCGATTAAAAGCTTTACACTAATTGTGTGTCCAATGTGTTTGGTGTTTGTATAATTCCAAGAAAAAATAATAATTTTCGATCATATTTGCCAAAGTATTCTCATGAAAAAAAAACGTCAACAAGATCGTACAATCAATTAAATAGATTTGAAAAATCAAGTTTTGTTTTGTGTCAACTCAGCTTCCAAATCGATTTTTATATATCTTGTATTTAAAAAATTTTTGTTTTGGAAATTTTCTATATTATTGGAGGAAGAGTGTGACATAAAGATAATGGCGCCATATTGGAAACGAATGTACTCTTAAAATCTTACAATAAACAGTTAAACAAAAGATAACGGAAATGATATGATTCCGGCGGCGGCCAAATTTAAATGAACCATCAAATGATGATAATCATGGAAAAGCTTAGGCTGACCACCAAAGCACCAGCTCAAAGGATCATGCAACTTCGAGGCGATATTCGATCTTTATTCGATTTTTACCATTATGTCAAATGTCATTTGTCGCGGGGAAATTTTCCAAATCAATTGAGTGGTTTGAAATTCAAACAAGTGTCAGTTGGAGAATGTGAATGTCACATTGTCATCGAATGGATGGAATTTTCGCGCAAAAAAAAATCGGAAAAAGCATCTCTCAATGTATGCAAAAAAAAGCATGCATATAGCAACAGGTTGAATGGTTTGGGAAAAATCTACAAGTGGATCCGTTTATGGATTAGCGCGCGTTTTGGCGCCTAGATATCGCATTAATGAAAATCGTTTCAACCTTGAACATGGAACATGGACAAAATCGTATATAGAAAAAAAAGAGAGGGAAATTCAAAATGTTTTCAATGTTGAATGATTTAATAGGAAATTTACATTCAATATTCGTATGATGATGATTGGTGGCTGGCTGATGTGAACATTTTGCCCCTCTCTCTCTGTTGCATGTGGTGTGTTTTGTGTTCTAGTTCGTGTTCTTGTTGAAAAAATAAAAATAAAAAATAAAAGGATCGATCCAATAGTGATCAATTGAATCGATGAACGATGGAACGATATCCACAAAGATCAATCAACCAATCCAAAGACACATTTGGAGAGAAAAACAGAAACAAACAGACAGACGGGCAGGCGCATACAATAGATGTCAAAAGTCCGATCGAATCGATTCGATTTGATCATGTTGGGACCATAATTGATTGATTCGAATGATCATGATGATGGTGATGGTGATGGTAAACGTCGGTGGTGGTGGTGATAATTACGACCTGTTGTTGTTATGGATTTGTTGTATCCTTTTATATTCACACACACACACGCAGGGCTCTGACATTCTTCGATGGCCATAACCTTGTACTTGGTTGATCTTGGAACAACACACAACACACTTTGTAAAAACGGCACACCGCTAAGAGACTGCACACAGGCAGTGGCAACGAACGAACGAAAAAATAAAATAAAACATGACCTAGGTAGGATTTTCTATGGCTGTTGATTGGATTTGAATGGATCAATCAAAGTGTGTATTCCACGGTTTGTGCGGCCCCCGTAACAAATCGATCAATCTCGGAGTTTCTCTCCTTGTTTTTCAAAAAACAAAAACAAAAATCTGTATTCGCGCTATTCTGATCCGGATTGAAAAATTCAATGTCCATTGTCCATTGCGATCATTCTACAAGCCTGGTCTAGATCGGATCGGATCGAATCGAATCGCCGTGCGCGCTCGGTTTGTTTCAAAATCTGGATCCATGCCAAACGGCGATTCTTCGATCCAACATGCACACATGCAGCAGGGGATCCAAGGTGGCAAACACACACTGGCATGCATTTGCATTTGGTCGATGTTTCGCGCAGCTTGTCAATATTGTTCTGTGATTGTGTTTGTATGCGCTTGTCGTTTGTTTGCCATAGTCTGATTACTTTCACTTTCTGGTGGCGATTCGGACACCACGAACAAGAAGAAGAAGAAGATGGAGAAGATGGAGAAGAGAAAAGAGAGCGAGAGAGAAAAGAAGTAATAAAAGAGTTGTGTTTGGAACAACCGGAACAAAACCAACGACAACATCGTCTCATCGCATCTCATCTCATCTCATCTCGCCCATCCATCCATCCATCAATCCCGAATATAATCACTTTGATCAATAAAAGAAATTTGACTATTATCGGGAAATATCATCATCATCATCATCAGAACACGGGCGACGAAGAGGTTCGAAAAAAATCTTTGTACACGAACCCCAGGTAAACACATCGCGTACAACAAAAAACTGGCGCCATAGCTCGGGCACGCTCGATACTCGGGAAACTATTGCAAACCGCCCGCAATATCCGCTGTCCAGCAGCAGCAGCAACAGTGCACTTATGTCCGCACTCTTATTGGTATTACTATTTATCCATCGTCGTATATTGTTGATTAACATCTTTCATCATCATCATCAGAAGAAGAAGTAGATGGAAAAATTTTCTCGACTTTTTCTTCTGGACTCTCTCTCTCTCTCTCTCTCTTTTGTTGTAGTATTTTCTTGGAGTATTGCATCCACTAATTTCATCCAGTTTACCACCACCACCATCACCACCGCCGCCACCAACATTCACCAACTCGCCATCCTTTTTTTTTCGGCGTCCGAACATCCAGCACCAACGCGCCGTATGTTCGCGTCCATTCGTCCACACCATTCGGGCGGGATATTTTTGACCGACCTCTTTTTCGAAGACTCTTGGCTCACTAACTGACTGACTGACTGACTGACTAACTGAGTGACTGACTGACTGACTGACTGACTTACTGAATAAACTGACTGACTGACTGAATTGGAAGAGATCTTTGGCGGCATCGCGACTCCAAAAAACTTCGTCGAAGACTTCGTCGTCTTCTGTTTCTTCACCATCATCATCATCATCATCTTCTTCTTCTTCTTCTTCATTTTCTTCTCTTCAACAACTTCGACGAAGTGAAAAAAAAGGATCTCAAATAGCCCACACCACTAAATTCGAACCACTTGACGACGACAACCACCACCATCACCGAAAAACAAAAATTTCTTGTGGTTGCGTGTGTGTGTGTGTGTGTGGCTCAATATTTGTTGTGTGTGTTTGATTGGCCATCTCTCTCTCTCCCTCTCCCTCTCTCTCTCCAACACACACGCACACACACACACAACGCTTAGAATCCACGAGATCATCGGGATCTAAACATCCAATCATGGATCGACGACAATATCATCCTCATTGTTGTTGTTGTTGTTGTTGATGGTGTTGAAGGATTCCTCGAAGATCGATTCTTCTTCTTCTCGTCAAACGACCAAAGTACCAAATGTGTGTGTCCTTGTTATCCTTGAACGCTTGTGATCCAAACAACTCGCAGGGTGGGCGTGTGCATAAGCGTGGACAGTTTGTGGGTGTGTGGGCGGTTTTTCCTGTTCTACAGATCGCTCTCGAAAATCGGATTATCCGATGATCATTCCAAAGTTTTATTTTGGTCCATTCTTCTTGAAGATCATTGACAAACTTTTGTGTGTGTGTGTGTGTGTGATTGATTTTCCAAGAAATTTTTCTTTCTCAAACAACAAAGATCATATCTTTGCACTACCACGACCCCGACCATCGCCATCGTTTACAAACACCATCATTATCATAATCATATAGCCATCGTGCTGCTGATCATTGTCCTCCACGGTGACATTGATCGCTTATCGAACGATTTTTTCCCGCTAATTCGCGTATTTCTATTCACCACGATATTGGTGTGTGTGTTTATGTACCATTGTTGATTCAATTCTACTATTCAAACGACCACGGGCATCGAATATCTACAGTTACCATTTACTTAATCAATCAATCAATTAAAAGGTGTTGAATGAATGGGGATATGAAGTATGGATTCGATTAGATTGGCTGGAAGTTCAAATCCGAAGATTTTTAGAAAGGATTTTCGCTCAAGATATACACCATCATCATCATCATTGTCCTGCACCATCAACACCAGATTGTTGTTGGCAACATCATGTGAGAACAAATGCATAAGCATAACCATGCTTACCATTTAACCCTGTCATTGGTGGTCACAGCACACAACGGTCATTCATTTAAGATTCTCGGAATCCGAATGATGACCATCAACCACCATCTTCAAACGCCATTCATCTTTGTCAATGAAATTTTGCTTTCGCCTGCACTTCACCATCTCCACCACCATCACCATCACTATCATCATCATCATCAACATCATCATCCATTCTTCTCTCATGAAATCAATGAACCAACATTCCGCTATTGATCAGCCTTGGCTGTCAATTTGAAACAAAATTCAAATCTCTCTCCCGTTCTATCGCTCAATCTCGTTGTTAATTAATTTATTCTTCATTTTGGATTCAAATCGCTACCTTCGATCGATCCATTATCGTCTTATTTTCGGGATCATTGATCTGTTTGTTGCTGGCCAGACACATACACACGCGCACACCTGAATCGAAATTAAAAGCAACAACAACAACAAGAAGAAGAAGAGAAAGCCATCCAGCCAGCCACACACACCGAAAAAAAATTATTGTCGTCGCATGTTTCCAATCTAAATCAGATCAATAATTAACGAGACCGTGGCATCATCATCACCATCTTCGGCAAGAAGAAGAAGAAGAAGAAGAAGAAGAACATTAACAACAACAACAACAACGGCAGAAGAAGAAAAAATGTATGAATAAATTAATTAATTGATTCGGATCAAGCGGAGGATATATTTTGTTTCCGGTTGCAACTTTTTTTTCTCGCCCGCTCGCCTGCTCGTTCGTCCGCCCGTCCGTATTCGTCTTAATAATTTTGTTTCCAGTGTGTGTCCGTGTCCGTGTCCGACACACACACACACACACACCTTCACACAGGCACATACAAGACGACGACGAAGACCGTGCCCAGCCAGCCAGCCAGCAGTCCGAGTGGTGTCCGTGTCCGCCGCGCAAGCCATAATCCCGCTCCTCGTTCCCGCTGCTTGCAAATTATCGTTTGCACGAGGTATGTGTTTTATTTTTTTGTTTTTTCAATATTATCATCGTTATTATTACATAACACGTTCAACAAAATCTTGGCACACAACCACCTGTATGAATGCGTGCACACAGGTTGGTGTAGGTTGTAAGAAAGCTAATGAGAAATAGTATTATTTTGGTTCAAGCAAGCAGCAAGCAGTGTACATTCCATTTATTTAATTTTTTTTTCTGCTTTTCGTTGTCGTCGTCGTTCGGGCGGCTTGTTTTGCATCCCAAACCATTTGGACCATTTCATCATTTTGGAGCACCAGCACACGTTTCGGAAAGAGATCGAGATCGAGCGAGAGAGAGCGTAGGAGACACAGTTAGATGATGATGATGGTGATGGTGGTGGTGAAGAAACAAGCCATGTCTCTTGATTTCTCTTCTTCTCCGCATCATCACACCATCATATTATATAACTTTGGTCTCTCTTGCTAGCGTTTCATTTCAATTCAGTTTGAATTTTTTTTTCTCTGCTCTGCATAATGATCATTATTATTATAAAACTGTGTTTTTGCTTATTTTTTTTCGCTAATACTTTTCTCGTTCGTTATATAAATCCAACCAACTGGCGCGCACCAGTTTAATTATAGAAAGGCACTTGTTGCTATTCCGAATGTGGATGATGATGATGATGATGATGCTTGGCGCGATGGCATCAGTCGTCGGTTTTATCTTCTCTCTCTCTCTCTCTCTCGCTCTCTTTATGCTTTTGAAACATTTGCCTAGCTCGCGTTTAGTATCGCGCGATCATCCGTGCGATCATCTCTCGACCATCTTATAGCGTCTACACACACACATACACACACACATTGGATTACCTGGCGCCCTGGCTGACGGACATGCTGGCCATGTTATCTATATCAACGACGATGATGATGGTGGTTTCTTCTCTTTAAGCTAATTGCTTAATCTGATGAATGGATATGCGTGTGTGTGTGTTGGTGTGTGCGGATTGCATATTTTTAATGGAAACAGGTTACCGGGTGGAAATTGGTTCCTTTGCTCAGCTGCAGACGCCCGAGATCCTATTCACCATTTTGTTGTTGTTGTTGTTGTTGGTATTTGGCAAATCTCGAAATACGAGAAAAAACATCCACACTCCACACTCTTGCGAACTTCTAACGGACTTTCCTTTGTTGTGTATGTTTGAGGTGTGTTCTCTTCTCTCAAGACGAAAGTGAGAGAGAGAGAGAGAGAGAAATAACGGGAAAAAGATTGCGGATATTATCCGCCGTTGCCCGTGTTTCTGACGGACGGACGGAATGAATTGAATTGAATTGAATTAACGAATGAATAAACGAATGAATAAATGAATGGCGACAACAATCATTCCCACAATCCACATCCAACATTTTTGGACCGGATACACCATGTTCCTTCACCATGTACAAAAATACCAAGGATATATCGTTAATAAATGAAATCTGAATTATACACGCGTTTTGATTTAATTTGAATTAATTAATTAGATTAATTAGAGATTAATTAGATTATCAAAAGAGAGTCTTAAACCTAGTCGTCACTAGAGTAGTACTGCTGATGATGCTTATGTTCCCCAGGAGCAAAGGCTAACGGTTTCCTGTATGATATTCCAATGTTTGTTGGAGTGTGTGCGAGTGTTTGCGTGTGTAAAAAGTTCCATGACAATAATAATCTGAATGAATCTTTGTGTGTGTGGTTTACACGTTGACCTGTTGTGTGTGGATATTTCAAGTGTTTTCGTGGTGGATCACCACCAAGAACATCGTCAATGGTCATTGGTGGTGATTGTTGATGGACAATTTGGAACAAACGTATAGATTTGTTTTTTTTTAATTATCAAACAAATATAAATAAATAAATAAATAAAATATTTAAACGAAACTCAAAATGAAAAATCCAAAATTATGTTAAGGACAACCACCCGAAGAACAACGTGGCGTGATTTTTTTTTTGCAAGCTTTCAACGTTTTTACGCGCCAAATCCAGTCGTCGCACGAAATTGCTTACTTTTGAAAAAGAAAACTCTTTCTCTTTATCTCCGCCTCACTCTCTCTCTCTCTATCTATCTCTCCCTTCTTTTCCATTTGGCTCAAGTCATATTATTATTAATAATAACGAAAAAAGAAAAAATTTGTGGAAAAAAAATTCAAAACGAAACAAAAATATCGCGCGCCAAACGAAAAATTTTCAAAATCAAGATGAATAGCCTCAAGTTCCGATTCTGGCCACCAGATGTCGCTGGCAATTTATGATCAAGTATCAAATTTCGAAAACAGTTTTTTTGCGTGTGTGCGTGCATTGAAACAAAGAAAATTTATCAACATCCAACAACTCGACCCACGCTTGATTTCCCATCGATTTGGTTTGATTGGCATTCCGTAATCTGGCTGTGGGTTTATTGATCGATCTAGAACAATCTCGATTGGAGCACTGGTCGGAAGAAGGAAACATATTGTGAAGGGGTTAACTAAGTGCAGATGTTCTCGAAATTTTTTTTTTTGATGAAGCTGACATTTAATCCTCGTTGCTAAACGATTATTGAAACCGCAACAAGCCTTTCTCTTATAATTATCATCTGTAACCGTTGTTGTATATCCTGTGCTCTTAGTATTGTTATGTTCACAAATCTCAATGCAACAATACTGTACATTCCAAGAGAACGGTCATGCGTGAGCATATATATATAATACACTTGTCCTTTTCCATTGTGTTTATGTGCGTGTGTGTGTTCGATATTATAACCCGATTCTTGTAAACAACAAACAACATAATCTTGTAGCCCGAATTTTCTCGAAATTGTCTCAGCTAACCACCATCTATTCTTGAAGATATTTTTATTTTCCCGAAGATCATCATTATCATTTTGCGATTGTGATTAGATTGGAAAAAGAAAACAAGATTAAATTGCTTGGCCATCCAATTTGGAAAAAAAATTTCAATATCATCATCATCAAAACAAAACAACTTTGAAAAAGAACGAACGACGACGACGACGACGACGACGACCACGAAAATCCAAGAGACAACTCTGGACAACTCAAACGACAGTTTTGTTTTATTTGATTCATGACCTTGGACTTTTGAATCAGAAGGACTGGAAAAGACAGCCCAAAAAGCAAGCAAAACGAAGGAACGAATGAATGAATGAACGAACAAAACAACAAAAATCATTTTCATAGCTCTCTGGGCTCTCTTTTTTTTCGAAAAAATATGATGATGATGAATATAAAAATATTGACCTATTCTCGTGGCGATTTGTTGCCGTTGTTGTCGTTATGGTTGACGAAGAAGATGATTTCATCATTGTGTTAATACATATAGCCACCGCCAAAGCACCAACATCACCATGCCAAACATATTTAAACTATATCTTTTAAACCGAAGAAGATATATATTCGTGTACATTTGAAGTATTGCATTTTTACAGCATCACCATCAACAAACATCAATAACAGCAACAACAACAACAAAAAACATGTTATATAACTATATACGGTATATTCAACTAAATGACTAAAGCATTGTTGTTGTTGTTGTTGGTTGTTGCATGACCTGGTCATTATCATCCACCATTCCTGCTTCTGTGATTGGGCATTGTGCCTGTTAGAAGATAAGTTTTACCTTGTGCTTTATATAATTCCAATACCTCTCTTTCGAATATCTACCGAATATAATTAACTTGGAGAAGAAACTTATAAACGACGATAAGAAACGTTAAAAGTAGAGCACAAGATAACCTGGGAGAAGATTGACTGGATTAGTCTTATGTTTTCGAGAAAACAAAATTAAGCACATCCTGCATACACCATCATTTCATCATCAAGAATTGTTTTGCTTTTGATTTTGTTTTGGGTTTTTTTAATGGTGCTGTTTCCGTTCATCAACCTCATCCTTATCAATTAAAAACATCTTTCAATGTTTCAGTGTCTCGATGTGTTTTTAACGAATTTGTTGTCGTCTGGGTAGACAGAATTATCTCCTCTGGAATTTTGATCAGGTCAACTATTCTGTCTGACTCTTGTTGATGTGAACGCATCGACCAACTGACTGACTGATGATCCATTTTTACGATTCATTTAATGGTTCAAGCAAAAAATTCCAAGCCATGATCACTAAAGATATCATCATCTATTCTACTTATTTGTTTTAATTCATTCACATACACTCACACACAATTGTTTCCTGTCTAGTCAAATTTAGATTATATCTGGTCTTAATTTCTCTTTTCATTATCATTCACCTTTCTCTCGAGGAAAACGACGATTCTGCTTGCCACACACGGATGAAAGACTCCGATCATCGACTAAGTTTGTTTCTGTGTGTGCGAGAATTTTATTATAATTCGTTTTGTTCGTTCGTTTGTAATGTTTGTTGGTGTTGTTGTTGTTTTATCCTACGTTAAAATTGAGATAATTATTTGAGATATACACACACACACACGTCATTGACATACTACCTGTTATTTTGCCGAATATTATATAAATCACCATCATGTCTTTAGTTGTAGACCACAGCCAACCATCAGCCGATCATCATTTGTACGAAAGTATACAATTTGAATCGAAGAATAGCCATCATCGTCGTGTTCATTGGAACCCTTTTCTGGTTGAATTATTGTTAAGAAACGCTTCACCTTTAAGCAAAATCAGGTATGTTGATCATTTTGTAATTTTTTCTGCTGTTGTAGTAGTTGTTGTTGTTGTTGAAAACAAAATGTTTCAAACACGAAATTAGTTTATCAAATGTTACATCCACTAAAAATAAAACACGAAAAAATAGATACAATCTTTGACAATTTGACGAAACTAATTCCAATGTTGTCTCTTTTGATTGAGAACGTGTGTGTATTTTTTTCTTCATATTTTTTGTTAGTCGAATCATAATAATTTAAATATTATTAGTGGCAGTTGCTAGTGTTCAAAGTTTTTGAACATTTTTTTCCTCTTCATAATCGATCACCAGAAACACAATACACAACGGTCTTACGTCAATGTTGACCATTAGTCATACTGTAGACCACGTCTAATCTACACCAAAGTGTTAAACAATTGGCGTGGTTTGCATTTAACATTCCGTTCCGATGATGAACGGACCCCCTTTAATTTGTGTTTGTTGTTTTTTTTTGTTGCGGTACATTTTCTTCAAACACCTTGATTTAGTTTGAATTTAATTCTAACAGTGAAAAGTCAACAACTCAATGAATTCAAAAAAATTGACATATTATTTTCTCATTATTTTGATTCGATTTAATAAGTTTTTTGGTTTTTCAAATTATTTTGTTTGTTTTTTGTTTGTGTTGTGTATGTGCGACGATAAAAAATCCGAATCGCGATAGCAGTATTTTGATTAGTCAAATGGCGAAGTTATTCTATTCACACGGCAAATTTTGTGCCTCACATCCATGGGAAGTAATGGTCGTATTTTTATCATTGGCCATTTGCATCGGTACCATGGGTCCATATGTCATAATTGACCAACAAAATAAATCACATCAACATCCATCACCACCGCCATCATCATCCTCATCCAATTCACATCATAATCCATCTATAACGGATGGTCCAATGAAATTCCATCCAACACAATTCAGATGTCAACATCATAGAACATCATCGTCTGAATCCATTTTCAGCGATAGTGTCAATTCAAAATCAGATGAAAATAATTCTTTTCAATCAAATTCCAATCAGGTATGTTTGTGATTTGCTGTTTTCCTTTCTGGATTACATCCCATTTTTTTGGCAGCCGGAATGTTTATCCAACGACCAAAATCATCATCATCATCATCATTATAATCATCAGCCACAGCAACAACACCACCATCACCATCAACAATCTCAATTGAACAATGTTGATAGTACGGAAGTTTTAATATTGACCATATCTCGTTGTATGGCCCTGTTGTATATATATCACCAATTTAGAAATCTTTATAATCAATCCAAGTATTTGGTGGGCATCGCCGTACTATTCACAATGTTTTCCAGTGTTATGTTCATGTCTGGTATCATTAATTTCTTCAATGGTAACATTACTGTGCTGAACAAAGCCATACCATTCTTCATCTTATTATCAGATTTAAGTAAATCATGCTCGTTAGCTAGATTTGCTCTTTCGTCCACAAACCGGGTAAGTGCACACTTTTTTTTATAAAATACGTTTGGTATTTGAATTTCATTTGATTTGTATCATAAATTGATTTCAATTTTGCCTCTTCACAGGAAGAAATACAGGAAAATATCGCCCGAGGTATGGCTACCTTAGGCCCATCATTAACGTTGGATACGTTGGTTGAAACATTGGCCATCGGAATGGGAACCATATCCGGATTGCCAAGTTTGGCCGAGATTAGTTATATTTCATGTTTGACCGTTGTGGTCAATTATATCGTCTTCATGACGTTCTTTCCTGCCGCTTTGTCCTTGGTTCTTGAGGTGATTGAATCTGATCGAAATTTGACAATTTCTTGAAACTAAATCCTTTTTCTATTGTTTTTTACCAGTTGGCTCATGATGGAGCTAGCACACCTGTTTGGCAATTTGCCTCATTGGCCAAAGTTTTACAGTTGGAATCGGAACATACGCCAAATCCTGTTATTCAACGTGTCAAGCTGATCATGTCTGCCGGATTAATGTTGGTGCATACTTTGAGTCGATGGCCATTGGTCAATGATGAGAATACTGAAGGTTTCCTAGAATCGTTCAAAACCTCTGGTGCAAGAACGATTGAAGATTCAATGTCCAACGAAGGGAACGTCCTGAATTCATTCACAACCGGACTTATGAATGCAATAGGCACTGAACAAATTTTGATGATTGGTTTAATGTTTGCCTTGACAATCAAATATTTTTGGTTCGAAAATCTTGATTTCCATGCAAGAATATCGCACCATAATTCCAATTTAAATGCTGATTTTTCCACTCAAACACCCGAAATCAAGCCATTTAAAAGTTCCGAGCTTATGCCTATTAAAGAAGACAGTGAAACTAGTTCCAATATAAGTGAAAGTTGTAGTAATACCACATCTACAACGCCATCATCCACCAGACCAACAACTCCAACCACATCGACCAGTGATGAATCAGATAATTCGTCCAGAGATACGACCAAGTCCAGTAGCACGGAAAATTCGATTTCAAATGAAAATTCAGACACTGAAAGTGTTCTGGGTCAATGTCGACATAAATGTAAATCAATTTATGACCAAAAACAAAAAAAAATTAATCTGAAAAACTAATAATTATGCTAATATTTTTTTCAAAAAAATTTAGTGTCATTTTCTTCGATTACATCAGTCAAAAACATTCGTGTCAATGATGATCAATTGGCAAGCAGTGGTCATGGAACCGACATTGAAAATGAGCCATCGCCAGCATGTAATGGTGAACAGTCGTCAGCTCCATCGTTTTTCATTGGAGATGATTCATCGGATTGTTATTCATCTGATTCAAATGTTACGGAATATTCTGACAGCGCAACACAGACCGATCCATTGGACATGGAAATCAATATAACATTAGCCAAAGATTCTGATCCAGTTACGAATAGTGATGAAACGATCATCCGAGATATGGAAACCCTATTAGAATTACTTCAGAAAGAGAATGGTTATTCATTATTGTCGGATGGAGAATTGGAATTTTTGGTGACCAGAAAAAAGATACCAGCCTATAAGCTAGAAACATTGTTGGGCGATCCTGAACGCGGTGTTTCTATCAGACGGCGTGTCATTGAAAAAATGGCCGGCCATGAAGATGTGCTTAGCGATGTGCCTTATCATGGCTATAATTATAATCTTGTTTTGGGTGCTTGCTGTGAAAATGTTATTGGTTATATGCCGGTGCCGTTAGGTGTGGCCGGTCCTCTATTTTTAAATGGCCGACAGTACTATGTACCGATGGCCACAACTGAAGGATGTTTGGTGGCCAGTACCAATCGAGGCTGTAGTGCAATAGCAGCCGCTGGCGGTTGTCGCGCCAAAGTCTATTTCGATGGTATGACCCGTGGTCCGTTGCTTTATTTTCGTAGTGCCATGGATGCAGCATCTGCACAAGAATGGATTAGCCGGATGGAGAATTTTCATAAAGTCAAAAAAGCTTTTGATTCCACCTCAAGATTTGCCCGATTGCAGAGCATAAAAGCTTCTCTTGCTGGAAGATATCTATTTTTAAGATTTGTTGCCTCAACCGGTGATGCCATGGGAATGAACATGCTTTCCAAAGGTACAGAATTGGCATTGGAAGAGCTGGCCAAACATGTGCAGGGATTAGAATTAAAATGTTTGAGTGGAAATTTTTGTACCGATAAAAAACCATCGGCCGTCAATTGGATAGATGGCCGCGGTAAATCGGTGGTTTGTGAGGCAAGGATTCCGAAAAATGTGGTGGAAAAAGTTCTTAAAATTGATGTGAACAAAATTGCTCACCTGGGAAACTCTAAGAATTTGATTGGTTCAGCAGTGGCCGGTTCGATCGGCGGAAACAACGCTCAAGCAGCCAATATTGTGGCTGCCATTTTCATTGCTACCGGTCAAGTATGTGGGGGGGGATACAATGATGTGAAATTTCACGATACGATTGTAATTGTCAATTTCGTTTCTGGTGTCTGTTCTAGGATCCAGCTCAAGTTGTGGGCAGTGCAAACTGTATGACCTTATTGGAGGTGGAAGATAATGGCGATCTGTACATATCCTGCACGATGCCTTCCATCGAAATCGGCACCGTTGGTGGTGGTACCGTTCTCGGGCCACAGGGGGCTTGTCTTCAGGTTTGTGCTTTTTTTGCGAAGATCACAATATGTCTGACGATCATTGTTCTGTTCAATATATTCAGCTTCTGGGCTTGAAAAATAATATTGCTGCACCCGGAGAGAATTCAAGAGAATTGGCCCAAATAGTCTGTGCGACAGTTTTGGCCGGAGAATTATCATTAATATCAGCATTGGCAGCTGGCCATTTGGTACGGTCACATATGAAACATAATCGTTCCAATATAAACATGGAAACTTCCGTTGTGCCATCGCTGCTTGGTGCTGCTCGATGAACACTACTAATCTGAAGCGTTCAGAAATACTTTTTTTTTCGAAAATTTCCATTCTTTTCGGTTCTCATCATCATCATCATCATCATGATTCGGTTGCCCCCTCAATCAATCGAATCACATTACTTTCTCTCTCATCTTATTTGATTGTTAATACATTTGATTGATCTTCATCGACACACATCCACTTCATCCATTTCGCGCGCGCTCTCTCCCACAACCATACCATTTTGGTCATCGAAGAAAAAAGTTTTTTTAAATCGGATCGTGGAACTTGACGAAACAAAGAATCAAGATCAAACATTTTCAAATAACAATGGCTATGTCGATATTATTGTCATATTATTTATATGCCTCTCTCTCTCTCGCTCTCCTCGCTTTTATTAATTATCATTTCATTAATTATTATATTTTTCACCGGTTATTTTTTTTATTCATTTCGCTTGATTCCAACCAACCAACCAACCCCCCGGCCCCTGGGCAGAAATCGTATGCTAATGATGTGTATCGTTTCGCGTGTATCACCATTATTCACCACCATTATGCACATTGAGATTTTGGTATCTGGATCGATTTCTGCCACTATACATTCATTGTGATTTTTGACATCTATTTTTTTTCGGACAACAAACAAAAGCAAAACAAGAAGAGTTTCTATTTTTGTGCGTGTTTCGCAATCAAATTGTTAATTTCATTGTTAACGTTTTTTTGTTCTTCCTACAACCAAATACTATTATTATTATTATTACTATTCTTCTATTTTGATAGGCATTTTTGAAATGAATAAAACTAAAAATTATGGATGACTTTATCATGCAATGATAGAATGAATGGATTGGTCGGTCGCTTATAGACTATTGTAAAGGCTACAACTGACAAGTCGCTGTGGCGTTTGCCGATGATATTGAAACACCTGTTGCTCTATCCTAGCTTTTTTAAATAAAACCTTTCGCCGAAAACCAGGCATCGGAACCGGCTCCATTGATCGATGATTCACGCTAAGATGATACCATTCGGAAAAAATATGGGACACGTTAATACGGGGTGGAATCATTTTGGAAAATAGACCTTTTTCAAGAAAAAAAATATCACCAAAAAAAAGCATGTTATACTAATAAGCTCTTTGAGAATCCAATCATGTTTTCAATTATACCTCCTTGAATTTTCTTTTTGGGTATCCATCTCGTTCCTTCAAAAACGATCAAGTTTTTGGATAGTGTTGTAGAGGATGATTTTGATGCTTCAACATCCAAATCCTGTTGATAAAGAAAAGTTCTCTCATATTGATTATGCGATGAATCCAAAAGCGAATCGGTGAACATTGATAATGATTCATTTTTGGCCATTTTGGTTGTATCAGTGGAAAGCATCGATTCCAGTAGTTTGGTAGCTTTCTTTTTCGGTTGTTTATTGATAGATTTTTCGGGATTAACTCGAACATTATTGTCAACTTCCGTTTCCGGTTTTCCTGATTGCGTCATTTTGAACAAAAACTTCCGATCATCAAGCCAGTTGTTTAGTTTGGGCGATTCCAATATCGGATACAGTGAACAAAACAATGAATCCCCAAACCAATGATAGAAATACGAGTAAATATGATTACTGGAATCAATGAGGACAATGTCTTTAGGTTTTTCCAATATCAATAAATCCAATCCTTTGAGCACCAATCTTCCAACCATGCAGATTTGGCCGGCAATCAAATTATCGATTTGTCTAGTAATTAAATCTTCTTTGGATTCAATTTTGGTATTATTTGCCAAATTTTCGAGATAAACATTTAGAAACGATTGATTATCCAAAAATAATGGCAACAGATAGCGTAGGCACATATCGAAGCCTAAATGACGAAATATGCTCAACATGGCAAAGTCGACGGTAGATGCTTTCAATCGATCTTTGTCCATTGTTTTCCTGGCCATTATTTTAGAACATAACAATTTGATAATTCGAACTGCAGCGTCAGAAAATGGCAGGGGAAATTTGAACAAGATTTTTGCGAACAAACAGGATGCATAAGAGTGGATATTTAAAATTTCATCATACAATTTGGCATAAGAATTCAGTGTTAAATCTTCAAATTCATGGAAACAAAGCGATAGTATTGTTTCGGATAGATCCAATAAAACTTTCGAGTTTAAGCTCAAATCTACAAACGTATGGTTTTGAATGATGGCGCCAAGTACGCTCAAAAATTTTCGGGTGAATTTTAATCTAGATTGATTGAAAACAATCGTATCAATTGTCGCCGATCTTCTGGATGCGCTTTCCCATTCTTTCAGCGTATTTCGGACGAAATAAAGCAATGGACATAGCAATGGTTTTAGGGAAGGATTCGTAGATATATCGTTTAGGAAAATTTGTAAGCATCTTTCTTGTTCAGAATCTTTCAATTTAGGATTTTTCCTGGTCAAAGTTTCAATAAATTTTTGAAAATATTCATCTATCACCTTTGATTTTGTTGACAAACTTATTGTATCACAGCGAGAATCAGTCTCACTAAACCATTCAATATCGAATCCATAGCGATATTGCTTTTGGAGATCATGTTGAAATTCTGGAAGCTTCAAATACCGATATGTTTCTTTTTTGAGATTGATTTTGAAATTTTTCTCCACAAACGCCAACGCAGATGGTACTGCATCATAATAATTATTTATTCGGCTGATGGCAGGATTATTATGTCCAAAAATTACATCACATTCGGTCTCTTGCATAGCCCTGAAGGTATCTTTGGTGGTGAGTTTCTGGCGATACGAATGGCGCATAAATTGGGCCGCGTTATCTATCAATTCGCTCAAATAATATTTACATTTTGATATAATAATAGCAGATGCTTCTTCAGTTAAATTTTTATACAGGTCGGCCTGTTCGGCAGCGAATTGAATGGTGATCTCGTCAAACCATGGACAAATTTCGTCCTCGTCTTCGCCAATTTCAAATAGTTTGTTTGAAGGAGGTCCTTCCGAATCTGAATCGGATTTATTTGACTGGGTGGTTGAAGTCTGCTCGATGCAATGGATTGGAATGGTATCCACAACAGTTTGGATTTCATCCGGAATATTCGAGACAATAAAATCAATAATACTGTCGACAATACTTTTGATAATTTCCGAATCATCCATCGTGGACTCTGTACGGGACTTTGAAAAAATTCACTGAATTCGACAGTTTCTAGAAACACGACATACACACCACAAAATGGCAAATTTGAACTTGATTCATCAAATATCACTCACGTGGGTAAATATAAACACCTTGTACGCGTTTAGTATTTGTCAGGGCAATGTACAAGTTACTCTTACTTGGTCGTACTATCAACAGTGCTTTCAACACATGACTGTTAATCATCTGTTTCAAATTTTAAAAGTTTCAGTTTCGAATCGACACCGGGCCACAATGATCATCAATGTTTGTCGAACGACGATCAACTTCAACACTTGTGTTTATTACTATAGAAAAGTGCCTTACAGATGCTTGACCACGACCATTTTCGATGTGCCCAACAAATTTAAAAGTAAATTTGATTATTCTTATGTGCCATCCACTTTGAAAGAAATTGAACATAAATGGAAAAACAAAATTGATGAACATTGGAAACATGTTGTGGACCAACAAAAACCAAATTCAGATTCCAAATACATCCTATCCATGTTCCCATATCCAAGTGGTCAATTGCATTTGGGCAAGTATTTTTTTTTGAAATGCATCAATTATTTATTTACCATTTACTTTGTTCAGGACATACTCGTATTTATACCAGTGCTGATCTACTTTTCAAAACAATTATTTTATCCGGAGAGAATGCCATCAATCCGATGGGATTCGATTCATTTGGTCTGCCAGCAGAAAATGCAGCCAAAATCAACAACAAAAATCCGTTTGTATGGACCCAAACAAACATACAGCAAATGAAAAGTCAGCTAAGTAATTTGGGCTACCATTTTCATTGGAGAGAAAACACCTCGGATCCATCGTACTATCGTTGGACACAATGGCTGTTCTTGGAATTGTTCAAATCCAATCTGGCCTATCAAGGAAAGAGTCAAGTCAATTGGGATCCAATAGACTGTACGGTTTTGGCCGATGAACAAGTTGATTCAGAAGGTAAGAGTTGGAGAAGTGGAGCCTTGGTTGAGAAACGTTTCCACAAACAATGGTTTATCAAAACGAATGCATTCGCAAATGATTTATACAATGGAGAAGATATCATCGATTCTGGACATTGGAGTTTTATTCTGGCCCATCAAAGATGGTGGATCAAAAAGCCTAATGGTTATTTATTTTATCTGAAATTGGATGATCATCAATCAAAATTCGACAATCTTTTGGCAGTATTCTCACCATATCCTGAATTGTTTTTGGCACCAAAAGTGTTCATCGGAATCTCCAAACAACACTGGCTTGCCAACGACACACAACAGCAAATAGTCGGACGAGTGAAGAATCCGTTTAAAGAGAATTCTGAGCTGGATATTCGAATCGTGGACAAAGGAAATATACCCGTTTCTACTCAGGCAACACTGTTTGTCGCCAGTGAATCGTTTCCAGACGAAGAAAAACGTCAAGAAGTTGTCCGAAAAGCCCAAGAATTGGGTCTTGGAGGATATTTCACATCGGAATCATATAGAGATTGGTTGATTTCACGTCAACGCTTTTGGGGAACACCGATTCCGATTGTTCATTGTCCTAATTGTGGTCCAGTACCGGTCAGAGATGAAGATTTGCCAGTGAAACTGCCCAATATTGATTATGCAAAAATATCAAGCTATTCAAGCAATGAAATATCTAGTCCTTTGAAAAATTTCGCCCCCGCCGAATGGTTACATGTTCAATGTCCGAAATGTAATTCTGACCAAGCAATCAGAGAGACCGATACCTGTGATACATTTTTCGATTCTTCCTGGTATTTTTTAAGATATTTCACTGATCCCGATGATACCAGACCATTCGATAGGGAAAAATTACGACCTGTTGATTGCTACATTGGAGGAAAGGAACATTCGGCGCTTCATCTTTTCTATGCTCGTTTCATCACACACTTTCTTCATTCGAAAGGTCATCTGAATTTTAGAGAGCCATTTCACACTCTTCTAATGCAGGCCATTGTCAAAGCTAAAACATACAGATTGAACGGCAAGTATATATCCAGTGAAGAAGCTGAAGGGAAAGAAAATGTCCAGGTTGAATTCGAAAAAATGTCCAAATCTAAAGGTACTGGAGTGGATCCAGATCTATTGGTTGGTCGTTACGGTGCTGACGCGGTTCGATGGACCATACTATCGGTGGGAAATCCAGAATCGGAAAGATTATGGGATAGTGAAGAAAAGGAATTCAACCCGACTTTGGTCTTCTTCCATCGTTTGCTATTGACAATTGAAGAATATCTTGCAGTGAAGAAGGGAAGCTCGAAGATTAAAAATATGGATCCCGCCAGTTTCCAAGATAAATTATTGGAATTCAGCAAAACGGTCGATCATCTTGTATTCAATGTACTATACTCTATTTGTTCAAGTTATCAGATCCGAAACGGAACTTCTTCGATCCACAAATTGATCAATCTATTACGAGCCAATTTACGCAATGATATTGTTTTGACTAAAGAATATGAAAGAGGATTAGCATCGCTGTTGATAATGCTATCACCATTTGTTCCATGTTTTGCTTCGGAATGTTGGCAAGAGTTTACCGCCAACATTGATAATGATGAATGCTGCAAGCTATATGGTTTTGATTATGGTAAAAACGTGGTCGATCAACAATGGCCGAAAATAATTGATCCAAATTTTTCGTATATTGTACGTTTTACCATTCGAAATCAAAACGGTAAAGAAGAAGAATACAAACGAGTTAAGATACCATCGAAACAATTAGGTACATGGAGCGAAGAGGAAATTGATGATTTATTCAAACCAATAATAGAACATATTGAATGGATAGAGATCGTAAAACATTGTTCAATAGTTATTAGATTGAAAGCTGAAAATGTTGAAATACCAATTCAGGATGGTTTCGTAATGATGGATTAATGTTTGCGTTGTTTTTGAGCGCTTATGTAAAAAACTAAGTAAACGAAAAATCATGATATTATCAAATCAAGAAATTGATCAATCGTTCAAACAAACCATTGTTTCCCCGGATGAACGCATCACCGTATTTTTGTTTCAATTTCCCATTGACATATTCTTCGGTTTGTTCCAGAGCTATGTTCAGATATCCATCAAGACAAGCCAAAACCCCTTAAGAAAAATAACAATTTTTTCAAAAAAAATGATGTTAATAATATATCCGAAATACCTCGATAATCCACTCCCGAATTCAATTTGACCACCACTGGACGACCAATGATTTGTTTAAGAAAATCATTTGGTGTTTGTTTTCGGCTGCTCATTTTCAAAATTTTCTATTTTTTTCGGCTTCGAATTTCAATTTGATCAATGTTTCAGCAATGGCGAAACGTGTTTGAGCATTTCATCCACAAAGTACGTCTTGATTTGAACTACTTTAAATAAGTAATTTGCCCTGTTCACTTAGAGATCATCGGGGGCGTAGCTCAGATGGTAGAGCGCTCGCTTAGCATGCGAGAGGTACCGGGATCGATACCCGGCGCCTCCAGTTTTTTTCACTTTTTTTAACATTCTGGTTGGATTTTTTTATCGCATTCCCATTGGTCAACAAGGATCGAATTGTTGC
>JAOZJS010000331.1:0-43492 GCA_025882695.1 Amerodectes protonotaria | reverse complement strand
CAACCACCACCACCACCACCATCATCATCAACAACCATCAAATTATGATGATGATGATCATCATCATTGAAGTCTTCTTTTTGTTCTTCTTCTGCTCCGTCGTCTTCGTCTTCTTCAGACTTCGACTTCGAAGTCATCCAATCGTGATCGCTGTTCGCCACTGTTGGCTACCGCCCGACGATCTGTCCGGGCTTCTTAAATTGAATAATTCATACTTGTCATCTAGTACACACACACGGATCCAACGGTGGATACAACGGCCCAAATCTAATGATACCATTGGATGATATCGTAAATCCAATCAATGACCAAAAGCATGGTAGTCAACGGTATACAAAATGTATCAACAAGCCGCCAATTGAGGAATTGAGGAACATGCAAAGTGATAACATGCAAATGGCTACAATTTTGTGTTGTTGTGGTCAGTAAAAGAGCTTTATTTGGTCTCATTATCTAACCCCGCCGCCGCTAAAACAGGCAGATCCCAAAATGGTCAGCGAGAAGAGCGAGAAAAAATTACGCGCTTCCGGCATTCCGGTGGTGGTGGTGTTTAGAAGGTGATGATCAACCACCGCCAGCATTTTTCCGCCTTTCAGCCTATTTCATCATCATCATTCAAACATAGATATAGACATGCGGATAATCGTCGTGATGGTAGTCGAGTGGTGATCCAATTGGCGAATCCCGAATAGAACTAATAAACGGTTAATCGGATGTTCGGGGTTTATACGTTGCAAGTTTCTCGAAACAAAAAAATCGAAATCGAAAGCGCCAAAATATTGAACCGAACCGAAAACCGCACACATGCGGACATTAGTGTGTCCTTTGTTTGTTTGTTTGTTTTGTTTCGGTTTTGGTTTTCGGAAATCCAGTTAGATGTTACAGCTGGATGATTATGAACAAACAAACTTTCCTTTGTTTCATTTTCATTTTTTCATATTTTCATATTCGGAAATGGAACGAACGAAAGGGAGCCATGAAGGGAGCCATGGATGAATGGATTCCGGGAGCCGAGCCGGGCGCTCATGGTTGAATAGCGCCCAGCCCGTCTCGGCTCCGGAGTAACCCTTCTTGGATGTGTCACAACAAGAACGAGCACACATCTTGTTGTTGTTGTCCAAGTCCAAGTCTTTTCCGGGCTTAAAAGTTTTCATGATGGCCAAATTCGACCAAATTGACCGACCGGTCGAACAGTAGTGAAACTACTAGTACTAGAAGTAGCCAAATAGAACACACTGAAACTGACCGATAACCGCCACCACCACTACTGTGGCTGGCTGGCCGTCGATCATGGATCGTTTGATCGATCTAGTTTTTTACCATCAACATCGACAACCTCGATAGGGCAAAAACGGAAGGGAAAAGCCTTCGATTTTTTCTACATGGCTATTATTGAATTTTATATGGCTGCCTGTCTGCCTGTTGTTTCATCGACCATCGACAGGGACCTAACTCTGGATACTCTTGTGGAAGCATCTGGATACTTCAAATAACCGCATAACCTGCTGCTGCAACGGCTACTGATGCTCAGGGGTTTCTGAAACACGCGGGATGGTGGTGATGATGATCATCATCATCATGATCATTATATAAATAAAATGGAATGATTAAAAGGAAAATGAATGAACGAATCCATGCTCTGTCGAGCGGGCAATCGTTTTTCGCGCTCGTGGTCGTCGCCCAAGACAAACTTGAAGCAAAAAGTTTGCAACTTTTGGCTTTCTCTCTCTCTCGTTCGGGATCCAAGAGATTGTCTTTCTCTCTTCCTCTCTCTCTTGCTCGCTCTATCCATCCATTTTTTGCCAATTAGACAAACACACACCAACACACACACACACACACACATGAAATTATGACACTCTCACTCTCGCGCGGGAGCCACCACCAAGGCACGGTAAATGGGCGCGCAAAACAACAAAAAAATAACGGAACTGGAACACAAACGAAACAGAAAGAAGAAAATGTGTGTGTGTGTGCGACATAAATGTGTGTGTGTTTGATATCGCAACACAAACAGCAATAGGTTTGGAACGTTAAGCATAAAATAACGGTAAAAAAGCTTGGAAATAATAACGGTAAAAATGCTTCGGAATAGAGAAGAGAAATTTGTAGCTCTTTTTTTTCGCTCGGGCAAAGAGCTAGGCATATTAGTTAAGATTGTGAAGATTGTTGCTGTTGTTCTTGTTCTTGTTGTCCCGAAGAAGCAGAAAAAGAAGAAGAAAAATGTTAGATAAAACGATAACACAGCGAAGAAGAAGAAGAAGAAAAAACCAACCAACTAACAAAAATCATTCGCCTATAAAAACTATGTGTCCCCAACGGTGTGGACCACAACAAATTGTGATCGTGTAGTTAGTTTGTAGTTGTTCCAAAGCACCAAAGCAAAGCAAATCAAAGTTTCCAGGCCACTGAATCATCATCATTGACATATACCAAGAAACCATTCGTGTGTTGGTGAAGTTTGTCTTGGTCGGGAACATCATCCCCTTCAGTATTGTGTGTATTACCATTGATGTTGTTGGTCGCGCCGCTGCTGCTACTGCTGTTCTTCATCTTGACCCTCGTGACGTTCGTGTGAAGCTGTGGTGACTTCGAATTCCCGTTCGTTTGCATTTCCGGCAATAACCGGCTAACCGGTAAAATGGTTCAATTTCTACGGAAACCATCATCACTGTTGATCATCATCTGTCCGTTATGGACGATTTTCATCATGTCCATCATCATGATGGTCCATGGCCAATACCCGGGACCATATGGTAATGGTCCATCACCGTATGGCCATCGTGCACCAATGGCTTTCTCACCATATCATCCTGGTAAATATGTGTGATAGAGTGTGTGGGCGTTGTTGCGGGTGTGGTGTGCGCGTGTGGGAGTTTTGGGGGTGGGACGTTTTCTAATTCTGTTTATTATCGTTATGTTGCATAATATTTCGAAACCAAAAAAAATGTAGCAAGAATAAATCATGAAACGCTGCCCATAAGCCAGGCAGAGTTTGCTCAACTAGTCGCTGAATCGATGGCCACCAGTCGTGGTCCACATCATCATCATCCGCCAAACACTGATGCTGATTATGAGGGGCCGGATCATTGGAATAGAGAATCAACACCATCAGCATCATCGGCACCGGTACCAAAATCCATGCATCCCAATCATCATCATGTACATCCGGCCAATCGTCCATACCAGACCAGTGAATCAAGCACAATCAGACAACAAGATCCATCATCATCATCAGCAGCCATGTACCACCATCACCAGCAACAACAACAACTACAACAACAACGAGCACTAGCACAATCATCAATGTCGATGGGACACCCACCACATCATCATCAGCGCCAATATTCTTCGCCATATTCTTCAATGCGGCCGCAACCAACCGCCGCGTCAGCAGCACCATCACCATACACTAACCAATATCATCCATCGGATGTGGAATCATCTTCCAATGATGCTGATGATTACCGGAGAGAACAGCCAGCATATCATCCATCATCACAATCGATGCAATACCAACCGGAAGAATCTCGATTCGCCAACAGTGATGATGACACCGATGACCAGTATATGCGTGCACCAGTTTTTGGATCCCAGCAAGAAACCAGCGAAGATGAACCGGAACCACATACGTATGGTGGTCGGCCAAGCACTCAGCATGATTATTCGAATAGTGCTCAAGCTAATTATCATGCAATCAGTCAACAACGACATCCTGGTCATTTGTCGGAAAGTGACCAACAACAAATCCCGTCAGCAATGCATGATTATCAAAATGACCGTGTTCATCCAATGACGGCGGCCATGCTTCAACATCAACATCAAGCATCTCAATCGGTTCCAGAATCCATGTCCGGTCCTAGTCCGATTGGCCCACAACCAATGTACCACCCTAACGATCCATCATCATTGGCCTATCATCAAGATTTTTCCAAACAAATGAATAGAGCCAATTATCATCCATCGTCGCCATCATCATCATCATCACCGGGTCATCCGTTTAGCCAGCATGGCGTTTATCCCGGTGGTTATGGCCATTCACCACGACCACTTCATCCATCGGCGGCACATTTACAACGAATGCAACAAATGTATGGTGATGGTTCCAATCATCAGGCCAACTATTACAATCATGCTCATCATCATGCTGCTGCGTATGCTCGCCATCATCAACATCCGCATGCATATCCACATCGTCCGGAAGACATGTACATGGCTGCTTCATCTGAAACCGATTCTTCGATTGCTTCACTCGACACCACCGATCCGGCAACCGGAACCGAAACCACCGCGGACGGCAAATCAACCAAAACTCCAATAGCAGACACCACAGCGGACAAATCTGAATAGACGGACACCTGATTGGGGCGAGATTTTCTCGGGTATCGGTAATTCAATCGGTAATTCACGGAAATCATCATCATCATTATTATTATCGCGCGCACCTCACAACAACAATCAATCACAGCTGTTTTGGTGTCACTCTTCTGGTTTCATCGTGGATCATCGTTGTTGTTGTTGTTATTCTTTGTTATTTAGTATTATTATCATTATTATTGTTATTATTGGGAAGATCGGGTTAAGACGACGACGACGATGATGACGATGATGATGGTGATGATGATTTTTAAAATTTTTAAATCGTGTTGTTGTCTTTCCTGGAAACTTATTTTTTTTGGAACAAAATCGATGAATTATGTCAACCCTAATGTGTGTCACACCAGATAAGTTTGTTTGTCGGACCCATTGTATTGTATTTTTCTGTTGTTTCAGGTTTCAGGTGTGTGTGTGTGTGTACGTTGTAAAAATGTTCCTGCACCCAGGTATCCCAGGTAATCATCATCAACGACCGACGCACACACACGCTACCTTCAATTAAAAGTTGTTGTTTTTTTGTAAAATGTTTGGCACACGATTATTATTAGAAAATAAAAGCCTTAAAAAACAAGACAAGACGGGACGGGACAAACAAAACAAGACGGGAACAATAACAATGAATGAACTACGTGAAGATTAACGGTTTTTAAAGTTGAACATTGTTGTTGTTGGGTAGCTTCTCTTGAAAGAAAAATTTCCTAAAAGCTAAATTGCCTCTCGTTTTTTTGCGGTATTTGCGCTGTTCCAGACAGTCGTCATGTTGATGGTGTCGACATTATCATTCCCATTCCAAACGACCATCATGACGATTATACCCATCGTTTAGATCAGGGGCGAGCAACCCGCAGCCCGCGGACTGAATGTTAAACTGTTTCCTTACGACTTGGACTTCGGACAAATGAATGACTTTAACAAAAAAAACAGAAGACGCTTTTATACAAAAATTAGACCTGAAAATTTACAATGATGATGACAATGATTCAGAGATAATGAGTAACGCTGTGTCTGATTATTGGCTTGGATGGCCGACGAAAAAAAAAAAGATTTTTTTACACTTTGAAAGTACTTCACATGTATACTTGCAATGTATGAATTGTACTTTTTTGAATTTGTTCATTATGAATTTGGCGCCTAAAATCAAACCATCGATTTTCTCGAGAAACCTAATCCCAATCACTGCCAGTTCAATTTTTAACCGATTGGACATGCGCAAAATCTCGAAATTTTTTTCTTTTTCAAATTTAAATTCTTCGGATTGGGTTTAACTCTAGGTTGGGCGCCCCTGGTTCGGATGCATTGGATCTTGACTTCCAACAAACGACCATTATCACCAACCACATTTAATTTGTCAACAGGATTGCTGGCGGTTTTATTAACCCATTCAAGATGGTTCAACATGATCCTCGACAAACCCGTCCGCACACATTAACTCTATCCCCCCTCTCTCTTTCTCTCGGTCTGCATCACACACTGACACACACACACACCTGTACAAAAATCCGACCAATTAACGACGACGAGCTTACCTGGAAGAAAATGAGAAATTTTCTTCGTTTCTTTTCCTTAATGTTAAAAATGTCTGCTGTTTGCCAATCCTTTTCTCCCTGATTATTGTTGTGTTGTGTTTAAGCTATCATTTTTGTTTTACGGGTGTTTCAGTACTGTAATAATTTTAATAAAATTTAAACAAATTTTTTTTCGTACAAAATCTCGAAGACAATTTAGAAGAATCATTATCGACTAACAATCACCTGTTTTCTTGGTGGATTCGAATTCGAATCAGTCACTTTGGTTTCATGTTTCAGTCCTAATTTCTCGCATTGGTCGTAAATTTTTTTCCTCTGGCCACCATTCAAACTGTCCGGAAATTTCAGATCATTTTGTTGGACGTTTTTCTTGAATTCTTTTAGTTTTTCCAAATAATTATCATCATTTGATGATCGATTATGGCCACCAACACCAATCGATGGTTTTGATGGCTCTTTTTTGGCCGCAATTTTCCGATTTTTCGTATCATGTTTTGCGTTCCGGAGATTTTTCTTGGCATTTTTCTCCACATTACCAACATTATTATCGCTAGACTGTTTATGGATATTTTTACGTTCCACCACCGGTACAACATCTTCCATTTCGTCCATTAACTCTTGATATTCGGAAGCACTTTCAGTGGTACCATGTTCATAACAATAATCAACGAATTGGCTTAGGGCATCACAATTTCTGGTGACGGTGCCAGAATCACATACCACGGTCAAATGAGAACGTGCCCGAGTGATGGCAACATTTAAGCGTCTATCTTCGATCAAAAATCCGATCGATCCTTGATCATTGGACCGTACCAATGACAATATGATCACCTCTTTTTCTCTTCCTTGGAAAGCATCCACAGAATTGATTTCCAATTGATCGGTTATGCTTTCTGCATACATTTTACGACATCCTGCTTCGATCATACTTGTTTGCAAACGATAAGGTGATATGATACCTGTTTTGTTCAAAAAAAAATGACAAAATAATGAATTTTCATATCACCCTGTATACAACCAAACAGACCAATATCGGAAGGTGATAGTCCATGATCAATAAGCTGTTTGATGATGATACAGACAATGTTCACTTCATGTATATTCCCTTTGGAAAGACCATGCTGTTGGTCGGGATCCAATTCGTACATGGAGCAACCAACCGTATCGATCAAACGTATCACCGGAAATGGTTCAGTCAAATTATTCAATTGTAATTGTCTATTGGCAACACTTTCAGCTGCTTCCAAGCGATTTTCATAAAAATAGCTTGATGGCCAATTCATTATCAAACTGTTCATCCGATACTGTACTGTTAGCATGCGAACCACTTTTTCTGGGCAATCTTTGAACATTTCCACTATGCGTTCAATTAGCGAAATGCCCAAACCTTGTTTTGCCGCTTCCGGAGAAGTAATAGTGGCCGGTAATTGTTTGTGATCACCGCCTAATACGCATTTTTTCGCATAAGATAATGGAATCCAAGCAGACGGCTCGATTGCTTGCGCGCATTCATCAATGATGACCACGTCGAATGAGAACGTGGATAGATCATCGTACAAATATCTCAAAGCACCATTCATAACGGCACCATTACAAGTGGACATGATAACATGGGCTTCACGAAGTTTCTCCTTCGACACTTTCTCCTCATATTGATCGAATTCTTTTTGCCGTTCACGTATTTGACCACGATTAATACGGTTCTGGCGCGGATCGGATTTAATCTTGTTGATCTCAGATTTGAGATCATCTAACACATCCGCACCATCTTGCATCACGATGTAATCCAAGGAATATTGCTGAATATCCGTATCCATACGAGCCGGATGACCGATCCGAATGAAATTGTAGTTCTTTTTCAAACGATATTTCGAGCATAAATTTTTTTGATATGATTGAATTAATTGTTTGAAAATATTATCCACAGCTACATTGGACGGAGCACAAACCATCACTTTAAGGCCTCTGGTGATCATTTGTAGAATAAGCTCGGTCAATGTGGTTGTCTTTCCTGTTCCCGGTGGACCATGTATCACAGCCAAATGTCTTTGATACAGGGCAAATTGTATGGCATTTTTTTGCGAATCATTCAGGTTCCGGTTGAACCAAACGATTTCAGATTTACCACCAAATGGATATGGTAAATCCGAAGAATAAGGAGTAAGAACATTTAATGGCTCTAATAAAGGTTCAGTGCCGAACAGTAAACCGATTAGATAATTTTTGGCGGACAGTGAATACAAATTCTCTAAAGCGAATTTTATTCTACGATATGTAATATCGTTTGTCAATTGAATCAGGTTGAATTTATCACTCTCATCGAAAATGGTCGCATCAGAATCACAGGCAATTTCTAAGTAATGTCGTTTGACGTGAAGAACAACACCGGTCATCAATGTTTTGGTTTGATCCTGTATGGTGATGCCAACAATATCTCCATGGGTCATACCACAATTGATCAAATTGACCAGATCACGTTTCTCTGGTCTTACCGACAATTGGATCACTTTCCGCCCGAAAGCTGATCGTTGATTGGTGACCAACAATTTTCGAACCGCATGACCGCTATTTTCCAATTGTTTCAGGGAATTTTTCGATCTTAATTCGCTAAAAAATCAACGAAAAAAAAATTAACGACTTCATTATAATTTTTATCAGAATGATACATACCGATTCTGTTCTAGTTCTTCATCGTAATCAAGTTTTATCAGTTTAAGTTGTTTGGCAACCCAAGCTTCAATGCTTATCTGATGAGAATTCATTGAATCAACAATGGTTGGAACAAAACATAAAATGAAACCAAACAAACACCGATTCACGATTCTGGATTCTTCAGCCAGGTAATCAAAACAAAACACACATGACTGGTTGGATCTGCCATCTAGCGTTGAATCGGTGTAACCATTACCATCATCACCTGGATTTATATTCTGTGAGCTTCTTTTTGGTGCACTCCATGCTTTTTCTTGAGTGATTTCCACCGTAATTTCATGCACCAGAATTCTTGACATTTGTTTTTTGTGACATGCAAAGTGATGTTTGAATGCCATGTATGCCATTTGCAAGACAACTCATCCGCCCACATTGGTGGAACATTCTATATATTGTCATTTTTACAATTATAGCCAAAAAAATTTGGTCACAGCCGGCTTGAATCAATTAAAAGTGTATCGGTTGATTGATTTGACCGATGTAGCAGATAATAATGTTGATAATAAAAAATCCGAACAACCTCATGAAAAACCAAACTCACCGCAACCATCATCGAATTGCTATGAATATGGAGAGGAGAATTTCACCCACGAGAATACCATCAAATTGGAATGTCTTCAGGTATTCAATTTGAATGCAAACATTGAATCATTGAACTATGTTCAGTTGGTTGGTGCCGATCGTGATTGTTTATTATTGGCATTCAATGATGCAAAGCTTTCCATTGTGGAATATGATGCCAATACTCACGAACTGAAGACGATTTCCATGCACTATTTTGAAGATGATGATCTGAAAGGCGGTTATACGGCACATGTTAAGCAACCGATAGTTCGTGTTGATCCTGAAAACCGATGTGCGGCTGTGTTGATATTCAACAAGAATATAATCATAATACCGTTCCGCAAAGATGGACTTGTTGAGGAAAGTGAACATTTACTGTTTTCATCCGATATTCACCATTCTTCGGCATTAAGTTCGATGAGCAACAAGAGATCACCAGTATTGCCTACATATAGATTACCATTGAACAGTGAACAATATGGCGTTAACATAACCAACATCTTGGACATACAATTTTTGCACAATTATTACGAGCCAACTTTGATGATTCTTTTCGAGCCGGTACAAACATGGCCGGGCAGAATCGCCGTTCGACAAGATACTGTTTCCATGATAACCTTGTCTCTAGATGTCCATCAAAAGGTTCATCCGCATATTTGGTCATTGAACAATCTTCCGTATAACACTTTTGCTGCCATGCCTATTCCCAAGCCTATTGGCGGTGTGCTAATTTTTGCTGCCAATGCATTGATCCATCTGAACCAAGGTTCGCCTCCATACGGTATCTCGTTGAACGGATTCAACGATAGTAACACTTCGTTTCCGCTCAAAACTCAAGACAATGTTATCATTAGTTTGGATTGCTGTCAAGCCACATTTATCAGCAATGAAAAAATCCTATTGAGCCTGAACGATGGCCAATTGTACGTGCTGAAATTGTTCAATGATATGACCAGAAGTGTAAGAACATTCCATTTCATACCGATCGCTTCCAGTGTCATCGCCACCACCATCACCAAATGCCAAGATGGTTTCTTTTTTATTGGCTCACGTTTGGGTCATTCCATATTGGTTCAATACATTGATTCTTGTGAATTGGCTAAAACCAATAATCATATTGATGATGCTAATAATAATAAGAATAAAAAGAATAATTTTAACAAACAAAATAACCATGCAAATGATAGCGGTGTTCATCATAGCAATTCTAATAAAACAAGTAGTAGCACTTTGATACCGATATTCGATGAAACTTATCAATCCGAAGACCAATACTTGTATGGAGAGGATTATTGTAATTCACAAAAGAAACTTAAACTGGATTCCAACACCGAACAAACCATTTCGAACGATGTTGATCATCCAAAAGACGATGATCAACCGGATGAACATGGCGCAACAACAATGGCAACAAGTTGGGACGACGATCTGGATCTGAACGATAGTTTGCTTCAAGTTTACAAAAGCAATGACAAAAATTTGCTGGACTTTTCCGTAAGGCTATGCGACATCATCTACAACATTGGTCCATGTGGCTATACTTGTCTGGGTGAATCGAACATTAATCTGGAGAATGCGGCTATCGATGATGAATTCGATGTTGAACTGGTCACAACTAGTGGCTATTTCAAGAACGGAGCCATTACCGTTTTGCAAAGAAGCATTAAGCCTCAGATTGAGACCAGTTTCAAACTGCCCGGCTGTTTGGATTGTTGGACAGCATACGGTCCGACGTACTATTCCGAGAAAGATGCATTTTGGCATAAGTATTTGATTATAAATCAAACAGATTCTACTCTTGTATTCGAAATCGGACATGAAATCAATGAACTAGATCAAAGCGGTTTCATCACACAAGCTCCGACCATATTTGTGGGCAACATTGGAGATAACAAGTACATATTGCAAGTTTGCGCCAACAGTGTCCGATTGTTGGATGGTACTCATCAATTGCAGCACTTTCCCATCGATATCGGTTCTGCCCTGGTCCATGCATCCATGGCCGATCCATATTGTGTTTTGATGTCCGAGAAAGGTTCCGTGATACTTTTGTGTTTGAAGATCGATGCTCAAAACGGTTCTGCGCGTTTGATGGTGATCAAACCTGATTTGTCCACGGCTAAATCCACCATTGTCGCATTGTGTATCTACAAAGATGTCAGTGGATTGTTCAGCACCAAGACCAAAAGCAACGAAACGATACAGGCCAAAAAACGGACCAAAAATACCAGCAGAACGAAAGCCCATCATCACCATCAACTTGCTCCAAGCAACTCGTTGAGCACCGCATCAACAATCGATGAAGAAGATGAACTATTGTATGGCGATTCGATGGCCAGCTTTCTCAACAACCAAAATCATGGTGATGATCAGCCGGAACAAAATGACGATGATGATGATGGCAATGAAAAGGAAGAAAAAGATGATTGCAAGATTGGCCACATCAACAAAACGGAGCCCACCTTTTGGTTGTTCATCGTTCGCGAGAATGGTGTGTTCGAGATCTACAACCTTCCGGAATTCAAGCTTGTCTATTTGGTCAAAAACTTTCCATTAGGACTGAGAGTGTTGGTGGACAGCATTCAAAGCACTGATCATTCATATCAAAATCAACATGCCGACATTCATTCAACCATGCCGATCACCAAAGAGATTGTGGTTTGTGGAATGGGCGTCCGGAATACTCGACCGCATTTGTTTGCTCGTTTCGATGAGGATTTTTTCATCTATGAAATATTCGCTTTTTTCGAATCACAATTCGAGAATCATTTGAAGATTCGTTTCAAAAAAATCACCACCCACTATCAATTCGTTAAGCATGCCAAATTCAATAGAAATCAGCATCACCAAACGACTGTGGACGGTGAAAGCACGGATGGTCAGGCAGTGATCAACAGCAACAGGTCATGGCTTAGACCTTTCAGCAACATTGGTGGCTATTCAGGTGTCTTCCTTTGCGGACCATATCCGTGTTGGTTTCTGATGACCCAACGCGGCGAACTAAGAGCTCATGCTATGGATCGTGACGGGGCCATAAATTCGTTTGCACCATTCAACAATGTCAATTGTCCGGATGGATATCTTTATTTCAATCTGAATGAAGAGCTAAGATTCACGATTCTATCCGATCATTTGGACATTGATTCATTTTGGCCCATCAAACATGTCCCATTGAAACGAACCGTTCATTTTGTGAATTATCATTTGGAAAGTAAAACCTATGCTGTGGCCACCAGCAAGCTGATAGAAATCAACAGAATTGTGCGGATCGGTGGCGAAGAAAAAGACTATGATTTTATCGAAGCCGATTCACGATACATTGCCTGCAAAACCGAACAATTTCAATTGCAATTATTGTCGCCGGTCAACTGGACCATCATTCCGGGCAGCCAAGTTGAATTGGACGAATGGGAGCACATAACTTGCTTGAAAAATGTTATGCTCTCGTCCGAAGGTACCAGCTCTGGATTGAAAGGATTGATCGCCTTTGGTACCAATTTTAGCTACGGAGAAGATGTAACCAATCGAGGAAGGATATGGATTCTGGACATTATCGAAGTTGTACCGGAACCTGGAAAACCGTTGACCAAGAACAAATTCAAGATATTGTATTGCAAAGATCAAAAAGGTCCGGTAACGGCCATCTGTCAGGTTCGAGGCTTTCTATTGTCGGCCATCGGACAAAAGATTTATATTTGGCAATTGAAAGAATCACAATTGATCGGCATAGCATTCATCGACACACAAATCTATGTGCATACGGCGGTTTCGTTGCGGAATCTCATTCTGGTTGGTGATGTTTACAAATCAATCTCGTTGCTACGATATCAAGAGGAAACACGTACATTATCATTGGTCAGTCGCGACCATAGAAGCCTACAAGTGTTTGCTTGTGAATATTTGATCGACAACACTCAGATGTGTTTCCTGGTTTCCGATTCGGACAAGAACATTCTGGCCTATGTATATCAGCCAGATTTGTTGGAAAGTTTGGGCGGTACTCGTTTGATTCGTCGAGCGGATTTTCATCTTGGTTCATTGGTCAATTCGTTCTTTCGGATGCGTTGCAAACTGCCGTTCAAACAAATGGACAATCGAATCAAGCAAAATTATCTGCGGAAACATATCACCATGTTTGCCACTTTGGACGGAAGCATTGGTTATCTGTTGCCCATAGCCGAGAAAACCTATCGTCGTTTGTTGATGTTGCAAAATTTACTCACCACCAATATTCAACATATTGCCGGCTTGAATCCTAAAGCATTTCGAATGGTCAAAATGAGAAAAGTAGACTTGGCGAACCCCAGCAAAAACATTCTGGATGGAGATTTATTGTTCAAATATTTGAATCTACCTCTAAATGAAAAGCTTGAAATTGCCAAAAAAATCGGTACCAGCAACAATCAGGTATTTCTGATTAAATTTAAATAAATTTGAAATTTAAAAATGGATGTTCTCTCCTACATAGATAATGGACGATTTACAAGAATCACATTTGATCACCGCTCATTTTTAACACATCACAGATCAATCAAGTAATTGAATTTGGGCTTTGCTTTTGAACGATTGAAACTGGACATCATTATATTATATCCATTGATCTTGTACAGTTTATCTTTATGTACAAATGCAAATACTGTGCCACATTTTGGAATAGCTATAATCGAATAGATAAAGAAAATAAACCTCGATTCTCAATCAAAATGATCAACACTTACATAATAATCTGTTTAGATGATTCAAAATTCGAAAAGTGTTTTTGGATTCTTGCAGAACGTAACCTTTTGCGCCGACCACCGATGGATTTTTAGAGCTGCACACCATCAGATAGGCTCCATGAAGATCGATTCTGGCCAATTTCAATTCATCAGCTTTTGTTTTGACTTCGCTCAGAACGGAATCAAAATACGATTTCCAAAGTGAATGGATTGGTTGCAATTGTTGGAAATCCAATTTTTCGTTGGACAAATCAAACAATGCTTTTTTTTGTTTGCTGTTCAAACATTTTGATTTGTTGCGTTTTGATTTATTCTTCTCGATACTTTCATACAGTGAATAAACTTTGTATTTGAAATCATCAATCGAATCCTTTTGACTTGTCCATTCTTCAATAATATCATCGGCTTTTTTACTGATGCCCGGCTCGATGCCAATCAAATGACTTAGATCACGAACCGGCTCCGGTAAAGAACTATAAATGTCTGCAATGGGATTAGAAAAAAAAACATGCACACAAAATTATCAAGAGAATTACCTGGTTTTTCCATGTTATGACTAAAAGCCATGCGGAGTTTTTTATGATTGATGCGACACATGCGAACATTTTGTTCGCATACGTCGTTTGTGAATGCGGTCCGTATCATGCATGCGCTATTCCGATAATTGAAAATTTTTGTGTGCTTGTTGTCAAATTCGTTCCAAATTCTTTTTTTTCCTCGAAAATGGTATCACGAAGCATTCAAGCCGATCATAAGGATCTTATCCACGATATTGCTTATGATTATTATGGTCGTCGATTGGCTACTTGTTCTTCCGACCAAAGTGTCAAGGTATTTGTACAAATTGTTTAATTACTGGATTTCGAAACAGATTCTTTTGCTTTTGTTAGGTTTGGGACATTGACGACGATGGTCAATGGTCATGCACATCTTCATGGAAAACTCATGCAGGTTCCGTTTGGAAAGTGACCTGGGCTCATCCTGAATTTGGCCAGATTCTGGCCACTTGTTCGTTTGATAGAACTGCCATTGTTTGGGAGGAAATGGGTAATGTCTTATGTTTGTATTTTTTTTTTCGACCACATTTCAATGTTCAATTTTGATCCTGTAGCTGACAACAACAGTGGCGAGAAGAGCAATCAATCGGTTTGGATCAAGCGACACAGTTTCGTGGACAGTCGAACATCGGTGACGGATGTCAAATTTGCTCCCAAACATTTTGGTTTGATGCTATCCACATGTTCGCTTGATGGAATCATACGTATCTATGAAGCTCCTGATGTGATGAACGTTTCACATTGGTCCATTCAATATGAATTGAATTGCAACAAGGCTTGCAGTTCAATCTCTTGGAATCCTTCTCTGTTTCGCCAAAATTGCCCAATGATAGCTGTTGGCTGTGATGATAGCAGCAATGTTCAAGGTTCCAAAATGATATTCTTTGAATTCAACGATCAGGCAAGAGATTGGCAAAAAATCACCGACAAATCGTTCAAAGATGTCAATGAGCTTGTTCATGATATTGCTTTTGCGCCAAACGTTGGTCGTTCTTATGATCTGGTCGGAGCTGCCACAACCAAAGACGTCAAAATCATTTCCATTCGATGCATAGACATGGAAAAAGAACCTGATTCTGCTTCTGCTTCGCAAGCAATCAGTGCGGCTTCCGTCACCAACCTAAGCCCTAGCAGACGTCGTTATAGCATCAAAGTAATAGCTTCATTCGACGACCATGGTTCGCAGGTTTGGCGCGTTTCCTGGAACATCACCGGCACTCTTATGGCATCGTCCGGCGATGACGGAGCAGTCAGACTTTGGAAAGGTAATTTGGCACTTTGGCATAAATAAAATTATAATTAATTTTTTTTTCAATAGCAAATTGTTTCGAAAAATGGCAAAACGTTGGGGTACTGAAAGCAGATCAAAACACCATCCACCACAATCCGACTCGCAACAACAATCACTTGAACAATGAATAATAACAACGATAAGGTTGCCCAATCATTTGTAAAAATCTGATTATATTAGTATTTTTATTTTTTATGCAAATTATTATACTTTATGGCTGAATAATCGAAGTGAAAAATGATTTGATTTGACAAAAATAACAATTGCTTTGGTGATAAATTTCTGGATTTACATTCTCAATCGAATACTCTACAAAAATGTTCCAAAATGATATTTTTTTTCTTCGTTTTCTGCAACTATTATCGGTTTGGTTACACACAACTGGATAAAAACACAATGTTTATTAATTCTTCTTATGAATTGTCGATGATGAGATCGATTTCGCATTGATTGGACCATCACCAACGCCATTGTTAGCATTGTTGTTGTTGTTATTGAGTGGTTCGTGAGATCCGTTGCTCAAATTCAAATCCAGTTGACCGTTATGCGATGATCCGGCGTGTTCCAGGAACAAATTTTTAAGAAAATCCAATTCTTTTGATAACATATTCACTTTGGATTCCAATTTTGCATTTTCAGCTTTCAATTCTTCCACTCTTTTCACGGTTTGCTCTGTTTTCTGTTTTGATTTGTTTCTTGATCTCTTCACGGCCAGATTATTCTTCTCTCTGCGTTTTCTATATTCATCGCTGTTTTTGTCCAACATCAATCGATTGACGCGGCCATATTGTCTGGATGAGGATGATTGTGATTTATTCGAATTACTATCGTCCTGGTCCATGTCTTCATATGAATAGTCTATCAATTCTTTTTTGAACGATTTTTTGTTGGTAGGACTCATTGTTTGATTTTTTTTTGTTACAAATTCACTCGAGGACACTCACTGATGATGCACTGGCAATCAATTTACATAACTTAATAATAATTGAAACGAACCGATTCTAGTTTTTCTTTAAAATAAATCAATGTCGATTCTCTTGATTGGTGGTTCGAATTACTGCAAGCACCAGCATCAAATCGGTAATGGTGATTATGTCAGATTATTATGGTATTGTTATTGCAACATGGGACGATGATGAAAGACATGAAATATTGTGCAATCGTCCAAACACCAGCTATACCAAGCTTATTGTTGTTGTTGTTGTTGTTGTTGTTGTTGTTGCTTAGTCACACGCATGCATTCTTGCCATTGCTCAATCACAATGGTAGTGGTTAACGCAAATGTGCCATGTGGCAGTGGTCCACAATGCAGATAGATCCATCAATGACGATTATATCGAATGAACACGATGACCAACCGCTTGCCGAACATACATTGTCAAAATAATCATTTTGAAACATTCGAAATCCAAACATGATCACCGATGAAGCATCCAATTTGTCTGGTACCCAACCGGAGGATGAACCAAATGGATCGGTTTCGGAGAAATTGAACGATTCGGCCGACAATCATCTTGAATCATCATCATTATCACCTTCTGCATCCAACTTCCAGAAAGAATTAGACGATTTGAAAAATCATTATGAACAAAAACTCAAACAACAACAACTGGACTCGAATCGCAAAGAAAACATTTTGATCATGCGATTGACACTGAAAGAGCAAGAACTTCAAGATTGTTTGGTAATTGAATTGATGAGATGATGACATTTGTTTTCTGTTTGCCAAACAAAATAATATGTTTTAATTTTTTTTCGATAGGCTCAAATTGAAGCATTGAAAAGCTGTCGATCACCATCCAATCATCAATTGGAATCTTTTCTTCTTGATCCAGCATTGAATTACATATTTGAAAAAATGAAAAAAGAAGTCGACACTGCCCGAACTCGTGTTGAAGAAATGCAAAATGAAATGAATGCTTGGAAATTCAGCTCTGACAGGTATGTCGAAAGCATTTTGATTAACAACAATAATAACCATTTATACATTTCCTGTGTTTAGCATTACTGGAAAACAATTAATGGCCAAATGTCGTCAATTACATCAGGAGAATGAAGATCTGGGTAAAATGATCACATCGGGCAAAATAGCCAAACTAGAAAGTGGTTTGGCCATGCACAAAAATTATTCGGAATCATTGACTAAAAGCCAAAACGGTAATCAATTTGAATTGGTTCGAATTTTATACATAAATCAAAATTTGTTTCTTAATCTAATCCAACAGATTTTGAAGAAGTGGTGAATGAAATGGAAGAAAATGTCGAAGGATACCAAAATACTGTTTATCAAGAACAACAACAACTCAAACAGCTAAAAGAAAAATATGAAAAAATATTACAAATTCTAAAACAATGTAAATGTGAATGCAAAAATGAAATAGATTCAGATGATTTTCAAAGTTCTTATGAAATAAACTAAAAGTTTCAATTGAAAAAATTATCATTGTTATCATCAATCTTCATTAAAATCTTTTGGTTTACAAGCTTCAATGAATTCATTCACCATGATCGTTTCTTGTTCTGAACGCATATTACCAGTAACTTCTTCAGATTGTACCACTGGTAAAAACAATTCAATGAATTCTGCAGAATATTCTGGCATTATCATGTAAAGTACTTCGGTGACAAAGTATCGTATCAATGAAATATCTGTATCACCTTTTTCCACACATTTTTTGATATATTTGAGCACTGGAATCACACAATCTTTGCTCATCAAATGTATCATTCGATCTAGAATCATTTTTTTCAGTTCTAACTGTGCCAACACTTCTAGTTCATCGTATTGTTTTTCAAATATATCAATGTAAAGATCCAGCACCACTTTATGCAATGTACTATGGCATGAGGTCACCTCATCCAATAGAGCCAAATGCAGGGGTGTTTGTTCGGTGTTCAATTTGAAATAACTTTGTTCTGAGACGATATGTGCGACCCAGTAAACGATTCCGTATGCGATGACTTGATATTTTTGTATAAGCTGAAAGATTACATTCAATTCTGGAAGTATTTCCGATGAACCTTTTCGTTCGGCACATATTAACGATACTTTTTCGATTGCCTGTATACTTGATTTTAGGTCATCTCTGTTGATGGATTTTCTTGATTCAACATTGTTATACGGAGCAGAATTCTTTTTGTACACTTCATGCACACTGGATGCATACGCCATTAGATAAACATACTTTGGCCTTTGTTCTGAATGCAATTTAGATCCAGGTCTGAATAAGGCGTCAAGCAATAGATCTAGGAATTGAGGGATCCGCAAAAATTCCACAACTGGTGGCTCATCTTCCATGTAAATCTTATATAAAGTAGTGATGTCAGCCGGATTCAAAGCATTTTTGGTCAACATCGAAGAGAATGCTTGTGCTAATCGTGGATGTTTGGTCATACCTATCGATGCAAGCATCATTGGTGTGGCATCATGTCCATTTTGATGGACGTAAGCGAAAATTTCTTGAAACAATCTTTTATACTGGTAACAACTGCCTTTCGATTCCAGATACAAATGACGAAACCAAGCTTGGCTCCAGAAAAAATTATGCTCGTGATGCGAAACTAATTTTGCAAATTCTTCTTTCTTTTTTTTCGATTCAATCTCGGATTGACCTCCCATGATGAATTGTCTGGTCATCTCTTTCAATATACTCATGTATACTACAAACTGTTGAGAAGCTGTTGATACTGAAGTAATTTCGTTTTGAAATCCCTCATCAGATATGATCTTTGAAATGGAAATTCGATTAGAAATAGTAGCGATAAAATTGCTAAACAAAACTCACTTTGATAATCGAGTTTAACGTGGTACATCCAGGATATTTTTCAACCAATTTGAAAATTAATTCTCGCCAAACTTTAATTGCGACCATCTGATTCACCCAAGGAGGAGGCTATTTTTGTATGAAAAATTTGCAAATTTTATAAAAACACTGAAAAATTGTTAGCATCCAAAATACTCAACATGATGGATTCCGCGTGGAAAAAGAGAATCAGCTTTTTCCACATCGAAATTTTTGATAATCATATCTTTAACTTTTTCCTCAACCGTATCTGTTACTTCTTTGAGAGTAGCATCGGCCATTAAAAGCCATTCAGACAATAAATTGGCCATTTGAGCATTGGCTTCATAATTATCCGATAATAGGCGAACAGCATCCTCTTGTGAACCATTTATAGAGAAAAATCTAAAAAAAACACCGATCAAATGTTTTCATTTTCTTAGACATTTTGTCATTTTGCTTTACCTTCTCAGAACAGGAATAACGGCCTCTTCCATTATAAAATCTTCGGCGCTTAGTAATTCTGCACATTCACGATAAATTCTTTCAGGGTCGTTCGGATCATAATTTTCCATGTCGTAATCCATATTTTCAATTTTATTTAATTTGTTGAAAATAATTTGTGACAACTTTTTGCAAAAATTTTACTATTTTAACAGTATCAACAACATTACAACTTGAGTTAATATAGTGGTTTTTTATTCAAAGCGCGCGCGACCAAGTAATTTTGAGCTACGATGATCTTGACTCTGAACAGTGATTAATCATTTGATTTTCCTGAGTGTTACTGGATGAGTTGAATGAACGAACAAGAAGAAAGGTCCTTGTTGTCCGGGCATGAATGTTGAAGGGATTATTTGATAAGTGCCAGCCGGGATGTGCTTGATCCTTAAATATGTGCAACCTGATCTGAATGCTCCGGAATCTTTTCGTTGAAAATAATTTGGTGAATTTTGATTCACCACCGACACGGTTATTACTTCAAGACCAACAGCATAATCTTTGGGCCCTCTCAATTCAATCATCACTTCATTGTCCTCGTCTCGAGAGCTTCCACTGAAGACCATCTCATAAACTGGATTCAAATGATAGGTAGCTGGATGATTACGACAACCTCCTGCCGTAGCTTGAGTCCATTGACCATGAGTTTCCTGCGTTCGGTAAGTAGAAATGAACATTTTTTTTAAAACAGTTTTTTCCTTTACGAAACGAAACAAACAAACCTTTTCTTTGTATCGATAAATGTTGGGTATTTTTTTCAAAGAAAACGGCGACGAAGAATATGCTCGAAGAGTATATAGAATAGTGGAGGATTTTTCATATTGTGAGATGACCAAAGTATAAACGAGTTCAGGATTTTCTTTATTGACGATCAATTTGCATAGATAGTGCGGTGAATTAATACGAGCACCATCAATGTAAGGCTTTGGTTCGACTATTTTTTTTTGCACAGAAAAAAATTCAATTCAGTTCACCAAACATGATAAACAGAATAGCGAACTTACAGGGCAAAATTACTTTTTCGCCACCATTTTTGTACACCAGCAACGCTATGTATTCTTTGTTGTTGGCAAAATCATCTCGATCCATGATGTGCCTGGTCAACAGGATCCATGTAGAACTGTTTGGATTCTTGATTTTCAACGAGTATTGAGGATTATCTCCCATGTAATACAGATCTTTTGCAGGACCAACACCAGCATTCCAAATGCTTGATCGAACAGAATTAGTAATTTGAATTAGAAAATAGATTGGATTTTTCCCATTTGTGTGAAATTCTTACTCATGTGTACAATAGGTATATTTGAAAATGCTCGGGTTCCAGCTTAGATAACAAACATCGTAAAATCTAAACAAAGAATCCTGATCGATCCAAAACACTCCATTATCGAAATTTTTAGCACTGTTAGGATCATAATTCAGGGCTTTTTTCAATTCGGGAGTCCAATTTGTTAGATCACGTTCAGAATATTTTCCCTTCCATCTGACATGACTCCAAGGGTTCTTCAATAAAAACAGACGTTCATTCTGCGAATTCAAATTCCACAATTATTATTGTTTTTTTTGGTAGACTCGACAGTTTCTTACCCCAACTGATTGCACATCTAACATGGCATAAGCGTGTGTCGACACCAGACCAGTTCTTTCGCTTTCATAATCGGAAATTTCTCCGGTTGCAAACGTGACCAGAGCTTCACCAGAATCATAACGTGTGGAAATCAGTTTAAAAAACTTGTCCTTGTTCCATTCTTTGAGTGACATTCTTTCCGGAATCCATCCTGTCAAGGCGTGCAAATCTATATTCTTTGTTTAAATGTTTCAATCAAGATTTTTAATCGACCAAAATCATAATCATTGATTACCGAATTACTTCCGGGAAAATCATATCCCCCCATAACTTTCATGTAAGCTTTTTCCAAAAGGGAAACCCAGAATTCGTTTTTGATGATTGAATAGGAACATAATAGTTGACCATATTGTCCCATTGGTAAACGATCATCGATGATCACTTTGCGTAGGATGCCATTTATATGCAACACAACCATATATTTACCACAAGGATTGTACACAGGTTCTTGGTGGCGATTTTGTGGATAAATTATGCATGAAATTAATCGTTTTGCGAATCTTCGCTCGTAAAGCGCTGCTACGGTCAAAGAAGCAATGAAAGAACAATCGGTTACAATAGTTTGTTTGATTGCGAAACAATCGATTCGTTTGACATTAGAAAAAATGACCGGATTTTCGGCAATCTCCGCCAATCTTCGAAATCCTACGAATGATGATCGCTGTTTAGAGGAAAGCTTCAGCAAACCATTCGGGTCTTCGAACAATGTCAATGAACTGAATCGTTCTCTCAGATCTAATTGTGGTATGAATGGAACATAGTCGATTCCATTTATATTTGAGCTTTTTTTCAATACTTCAATCTCTTCTTTTGAATAAGAATCTTGTCCACTGATAATATGACCACTTTTGGATACAGTGGTGGGCATTGAACCTTCATCAAATGATAATTGTTGTTTCAATTTTTTAGCCACCGATTTCTCTATTTTCCTATCACCGGAATTTTTGATTCCTTTGATCTCTTCGGCTCTTTCCAATGCTTGAGTTATGATTAGAGTGAGGCGATCGCTTAAACTAGGGTTATTGATTTCTTTTTTCTAATAAGCATATGAAATAATTTTCAATTTGTTCTCAATCAATTTATATAATACATACCACTTTCAATCCGGTATCAACGGCTTGAAGATATAGTTGCAGAGCATCATCAGTATCGCCTTCTTCATCTTCGTTCAAAGCTTCGTTTAGCAAAAATTCTAATCTTTGAACACTGACATCTTGTTCATCTTTGGGTGCCAAATTTGAATGCTCATCATGCAATACTTTTGAATATGCAAAAAAATGATGTCAAAATTAAAATGTAAAAATACAAAACAAATTTTATTACTTTGTTGTTGTTTTTCTTTCAAAAATTCCAATCTTCTCTCATAATCAGCAATCTTTGCCTCGATTTCTTCTTTATTAGTTGCATCTTTTAATTCAAGATATTTTCTCAATGTTTTGCTGGCTTCCTGGGAATAGCAATTTACCAGTTGTTTTCCTTCGAACCATCAATTACATTCGGATCAACTTACATTGTAAAAATATAGAGCTGCTTGTAAATCTTTTTGTTTATCATAGCTTACAGCCAATGTGGCTAAAACTTGTGCTTCATCCAACAATGATTTAGCATCATCATTTGATTTGTTAGGCATTTTATTCGAATTTTTTCAATCAGAACATTCTGTGAAATAAATCTTGTTTACAAAAATAAACCACAAAAAAAACACACATGACTCTCAGGTGTTGATGCGCACCTGGGATGACTGCGCCCACCATCGATAAACAATCGATGATTCATTCAGTTCATCAACAAAATTTATTTCTCCCCACAAAATAAAAACAATTCAATTCAAAAATCAGTATCAACAAATTTTGGATGCAAAACATTGATAAAACCTCCCACCAAATGAACACTCCCACAAACCAGTACATGAATTTGGAAAGTGGGCAAATATTTGCTAAAAGATTCAATTTCTTTGATAGCTTCGCTAATACAATCAGCTGGAAATGTTTTCATTTCTGGATTTTGTTTGGTCCATATTTTCATATTCATCGAACGAATCGCATCCTCACCAGAATCGGTAATCTGAAAATTTGAACAATCTGAATCAAGATGTTTTACTTTTTCAAGACGGTTCGTTGTGAATATGGCTGCGTTGAAATCTATTTTAGACAATTTCACCAATAGTGATTCAGGATTTCTTTCACCAGTACAATTAAACACTAAAATTCTGACGATTTTTTCATTCTCATCCAGATAGAATGCGTCCAGGTTATTTCCGTTCATTTGATGGTGATTATTATTAATGTGTTTGAAAAGATTGGTCCATATTGAATGAGGAATTTCATGCGATTGTCTTTTGCTTTCTGGTCGGCTAGAATCAAAAGATTGTTCCATGAACCATTGGCAGCAATTTTGAACAGAATCCACTGTATGAGCACCATCCAGGAAATATTTCACCGGTCCTTTTGTGATGATCTCACATCGACCATGCCAAACAGTTTGACAAAGGCCAGCAGTGAATTTGTTAAAATTGAGCGTGATAGCGTCCAGAAAACATCCTTCATTGGTCAGATAACTGCAAACAATTTTATTGTTTTTCATTTTGTTCAACCATAAATTGCATAGTTGAACGGCTAAGGAAGCGTTGATTTTTTGAGCTTCACCTTCGGAAAGATCACAATACGGCAGATCAATAAATGATAATGATTGATTCCCAAGTATTATTGGCAGCTTACCTTTTATACCCAATTCGATCCTGGATGATCCCGGATACAGGGACCATGGTGGAACAATGTAGAACGGTGCCTCGACTTGTTTAGCAACTTGTTTCAGAACATTAAGAGCTTCTTCCGGTTGTTGAACGGTCAAAGCCGGAACGCCTGGCTTAAAGATGCCGGCTTTTTGTGCGGCTATATCGGCCAAAGTGTTGCCCAACATTTTACAATGATCATAATCCAAAGATGTTACACCGGTAACGATTGGTTTAGTGATCACATTGGTGCAGTCCAATCCACCACCAATGCCCACCTCCATGATGGCTACGTCAACTTTTTCCTGTAGGAAAACATAGAATGCCATGATTGTGAGAAAATTGAAATATCCGGGCATTCCGAATTCTTCGGTGTAGGATTTTTCCACACGATCATAAACTTGATCAAAATAGTAGGCGAATTTTTCCTCCGATATTGGTTTGCCATTCAAACGTATACGTTCACGGACCACAACCAAATGTGGTGATGAATAGAATCCGGTTCGATACCCGTTGGCTCTCAGTATGGATTCGACGAAGGCACAGGTTGAACCTTTTCCTTTGGTACCGGCAACGTGGATGATTTTCAACGAATTCAAATCATCCTGATTGATGCCCAATGCTCGTAAATAATGATTGGTTTTCTCTATTGATTGTGGTTTGTCTCCATGATAGGCGTTCTTAATGTAGTTGGCATTCGACTGCAACCGATTCAACTTTTCGATGGCCAATGTGTAAGGATTCTAAAAGGAAACAAACGAATTAGTGCGGAAGTTACACAAGAGTTTTGAAATTTTCAATTTTTAAATATTTTAGGAAATTAGATACCATAGTGATAGTGCAACAACAAAACATCGACTACGGATCGAGAACACAACAATTATAAAATGATTATGTTTAACGATCAGAATCATGAGAACGAATGATAATGATAGTGATAACTACGTGTAGTGTCTTTAAGAGCATATTATATTGTTTTGGGGGCATCTAAACGTTGTCAAAACAATTTAAGCATGTTTTTTTCCATCTCACTATTTTACGATTTCCTTTTTCCTGTTAGAACCAAAAACAAAACCTTGTGTTTGATGATCAGGATAATAAATGATCATTTGATCAAATTTTGTATTAGGTTCAGAGAGACAAAAAAAACATACACAATACAAACAAAACTATTTATCAATCAAAAAATTATCTTTTTGAAGTATGTCTCTGATCGTTTTGATTCAAAACTTTTGAAGTACCCAAATATGATTGCAGCAGGTAAAACAATAAGAAAATATTTAGAATTTATGAACTGTTTCCAGGAATTTTTGTTTTAAAAAAAACCGGAATGCAGAAAAAAAACATTACCTGTTCATCGTTTTGTTCGGCCAAGGCAGAAAATTTTCGGCATAAAAATGTGGTCAAGAATCTATCATTCTTGTAGATCTGTTTGATCGAAGCATTCGAATGATTAGACTCCATCAAGAGTTTTACCGGCCGATTGGAATAATATCTTGGCAGGACACTGGTCAAATCATCAACGGCAACAGGCTGTTTGGCGACTTCAGTTTGGCTTTCGTTTTTTGATTCAGCTAAATCTTGTTGACAATTTTCCTGTTCACTATCAAAGGTGGCTGTTGAAGATGTTGTCGATATGATACTTTTGGATGATGTAATTGAGTACAGGTGGCCGCGATGTTCCAATATTTGAACGAGCGGTGGCGATGAACGACGACAGAGCCGGATCGAAAACCAGCTTGTTTGACTAGACACTGGCAACATCTTGGCGAAAGTGAATGATCGATGAGTGATATCATTAATTTAGATCACACTTTTATTTTTGATCACTTGTATCACATGATGTTCTCGTTTCGGAAGAGCAAAGAAATTTGAAACTTATTTGTTTTTCTTTTTGTCGCTGAAATGGCAAAATAATCCTTTGAAACATGAACACACGCGGTGCGATGTTGCAAAATGCCGCACACGCTTCTGTACACACACAGCTGTTCACAGAGAAAGTGCCGGAATGACAGAGCGCCAAATTCAAAAAAAAATTCCCGGAAAGCAGAATTGGATTGAATGAAAATTTGTGACCACAACCAGAATTTTTGGATCAAACCGAATGGTGACACACTTTCGCTGAAAAATGGAAAACCACGATACTTTCGCCAAAAAAAATATTTGTTCAATATTAAGTTACAATGTTATTTTAACCGTATCGTATCCGAAACAGTGTTTATATTATCATCATGTTTTCTCACAAATATTCGATTTCGATAATATTATCCGGGTTTGGTGTGTTCGTATCGCACCATCCCACCAGAGAAACGAAACATGAACACTCCATATTCTTATCCAACCAGCCAACCAGATTTCAGATTCGAATTGTTGAACTCTTTGACCCTCTTTGTTCAAGGTCGATCCGACCTTTTTGTGTTTCTGGCCACCGGAAGAAAACGGTCAATGCTTCCACCGCGAACCCCTATACACGGCCATTGACTTTGGGGAAATGGTTTACTGTTAGGACAATACAATGACCCATGTTGGCCTCTCGGCCGCAGGGTACAATCACCGCAAATAAACTTTTAACCTCGACCAACTCGAGGTTAGATGAGGCTACACCGATCGGTCAACCGAGCGTTCACCACATTGAACTAGATTGGCTTGCAGTCAGTCAGCCAACGTACTGCCAACAACAGTTGCATAATACGGTATGGCTTTGGTATTTGTGTATGCCACTTATTGTATTCCAATGCCATATTCCAGTTATTCCAAGTACAACGGTGTGTGTGTGGCAATGAAAAGATAGGCCAAAATTAGACTACTGACACCGTTACTAAACACACACCATTTGGAGGTGGGTACAATTTTGGCATTCAAGGCGAACATCATTGCTACCTTACTCTAATAAAACAATGTTTGCTGGCTGGTAGCTAATATTGAAGGTTAACAATTATCCAACACCAATGACAGTGTTGGATGGTGGTGGATGTTTGGAGGACATCGGCTCGCACCGAAGGCCTTTTTTAAAACACATTTCTTTCCTACAACGCAAACGCACTTTTGATTATGGCCGTTGAAACCGTTATTTCGATACAATTGAGGAAGAAGAAGTAACACCATATAATCATACAATGCCAATAATAATAATGGTAATATCAAACCACCATCAGATGTGTGCCGTACGCCGCAGTGCATCTGGTAGAGGTGGTTTCAAGCACACAAGCATTTATAATAATAGCACAGAAGCAGCAGCAACAGTAATGCTTTTCAATTTTTCAATGTCAAGGTAACCAACATACGTTTGTGTTGGATCGATGATGACGACGACGACGACGACGAAGACGTCGCAAATCACAAATTATACAAAAACTAAAGATTGGATCCCAATAATCGGGGTGTGGCCTATCCCCCACCCTCTCTCCCATAGACAATGTATGTTGCATGTTGGAATATGGTCCCCCAGTTGAACCCACACATGGCCTTGGAATCTTGATATGTTGTCCCCTTTTCCTGCTTCCGCCCCCCCCCTCTGGTATACTTGCACCAGAATCCAAGGTATCGTTGAATCGATGATGATATCATTTGGTATAGTTGTTTGTTGTTGCTATATATTTATTTGTTGTTGTGAGAGATATGTGCACGCACAACACATCCTCTGATACATGGCCACAATACATGGTTAGTTAGTTAGTTAGTTAGTTTGTATAGAGAAATTGCACAAAGACCATCATACACACACACACACACACACATCGACACATAGACATAGACATAGACACACATGGCAATAAGCCGAATGGAGCGAGGTCAATTACCCTCGTCTTCTAGATTTCTCCTCCAAACCATTGAATATCCTTGAAAAAGTCCTTCATTCGCCCTCATACGACCTTAGATGACTTTTCCATGACTTTGAATGCATGAAGTTCATTAACGTTGGTTAGGGTAGATGGTTTGAACATGGTTGAAATTCTTCTACCTAGTACCATAGTCTTCATATTCATGCCCAGATTCCTATTTGGTGTTCAGGTTCGGGGGTAGTTTGGCAAGATAGGAATCCTAATGGTGACAATGCTGGTGTTACGATTCGGTTGTTGACCTTGTCCAACCATACGTTGAACGACAATGTTCATCGTATCGTAAGCTTCTTCTTCAATTTCGTCTGCTTCTTTAATTTATCCACCATCTTCATCATTGAAGATGAAAGTGAAAATTCAATGCCGAATCTTTTTTTTTGTTTGAATTCAGGTAGAAGCAATCATCTCAATGACAGATGTGTGTGTTCGAATGTGTGCGATGTTTGTCCCTGATATTGGACATCATTGTGTGATGCTAAAGTTAGTTAGTAGTATGCTTTTGTCGATGATTTCTATGATTGTCACCACCATTATCGCCACCATTGAGGATGATGGTGGTGATGACAATAAATCAGAAGATTCAGAGAATCCTTGAAACACACTTACACACACACATCCATTGATGCGCGATGAACAGCATTGATCGTTTGGCCATCAATGCTTATGGTGGCTGACAAGCTTAATTTTATTGCTCAAAATGTATAAGAAGAGTTAATGTATCTTTGAGAATTGAGAAGAGCATCACAATCGACAGGCAGCGTGAGCTGTGGTTGTGATTTCGTTTTTCCACAAATAAAAACGCAAGGAAATAAATGATAAAAGTGATATAAACCCAAATCAAATATTCTACTGAGAACAAAGAAAAAAATCAACAGTTTTATGGCTAAAAACACTGTGACATATTGCTTCACATTCATAGCATCATACTGAATGGCTTGGATAATAATTGACGAAAATGTTTAAGCCATGTTGCACCAACGGCACCGTCCACCACACGATGATCACAGCTTAACGTAACCGATAGAATGCTGGATGCTTTTGCATTACCATTAGAATCTGGTGTCAAACGTTTTTCAGTTGTTCCCACAGCTAATATGCATGCTTGAGGTGGATTGATTACCGCAGAAAAATTGCTAACACCGAACATTCCCAAATTTGAAATGGTGAATGTACCGCCTTGAAATTCATGTGGCGCCAATTTACCATCGCGGGCTTTTTTGGCCAATGTTTTCACAGCGGTGGATATTTCCGATAGGCCTCTTTTTTCTGCACCGAAAACGATTGGTGTTATTAGCCCAGAATCGGTGCTAACAGCCACGGATACATCAACAGAATTGTATTGTCGTATGAATGTATCCTGCCATGAGGAATTCACCTGTGGCACTTTTAAACAAGCCAATGCTGATGCTTTTATGATGAAATCGTTCACTGATAATTTTACGTTTTCCAATTTGAGCATTTCGTTCAATTGTTCTCGAGCTCTGTGCCAATGATCAATATTATACACCTGTTAGAATCAAAATGGTTCACAATGCATTGATCAACTAACCTCAAAAGCTCGTCGATTTCTATATCTGCAGTCAGATAATAATGAGGGATGGTTTGTTTGGATAGTGACAGCCGTTTAGCTATAACTTGCCGAATGTTGGACAAGGGTAAATCTTCCATCGAAGTCATGGCAGAAGATGACATCATGGCGCCAACCATTGGTTGTTGTGGAGCATTCAAAACATCTTGAGCTCTAATTCTGCCACCAGGTCCACTCCCAGTTATTCCTGATAGGTCAACTCCTTTTTCCTTGGCCACGGTCTTGGCAAATGGACTAGCGAATATTCTTGATGCAGTTCCTGCAGCAGGGCTGAAACTTTGATATTGCGGAACCGCAGCTGGTTGTGGACTTAGTTGAGGCTCTGGTTGTTGTTGCGGTTGTTGAGGAACTGGTTCCGATTTTGGAGTCTCTGTTTTAATTGGTTTTGGGGGTTCTGCTACCTGAGAATCTTTTGATTCTTCTGGTACATAATTTGCAAAAGCCGCTACATCTTTTTCTTCTGGAACTATGATACATAATAACTTAATGCAGAACAAGAATTAAAATCGAAATTCAGAATTTAGAAATCAGAATAAAAAAGATACTCACTTTTCCAACCGGTATATCTTTGGTACCAGCGGGAATCAAAATTTTGGCCAAATACCCTTCTTCGGGTGTTTCGAAACCCATGGTAGCCTTATCGGTTTCGATTTCGGCCAATAAATCTCCTTCATTCAATCGGTCGCCTTCTTTTTTCTCCCAAGACACAATGGTGCCCAATTCCATGGTTGGGGACAATGCTGGTAGTGCAACTTTATAATGAGAAGGAAGATCACTTTGAGAACAGAAACGCCTTCCATTCTTTTCTAAATTTATCAAATTATCTCTGGAACTAAAAGAATATTCTGGTGAAATTTCAATGAAAAAAATGTTCCAATTTACAAACCTTTTATTTACAACATGAGTGAAATTAACATGACAGAAAGAATTCAATTCCCGGCAGCTTGGTTGAATACAACGCTCTAACGATTCTCTGGCAGTTGGATTTGATCTGATTTGGTTGGATTTGGTTCGACATGATCGACAAAGATTTCTGCTACAATTGTTTAAAGTCAAACGAAACATTTTTTGGCTGCTTCAATATGTTCCAATACAGCACATTGGTTTTCTGATAAAAACGCTTTTATTGATGAATAGAGAATTTGTATTCAAAATTTTGGTTTGTTTTTGGTTTTCACTTACCACACGAAAAAAATCGGCAAAACGAAAAAAGAAAACATGGAAGGTCAGAAAAACAGCCGATTCTCTTCGTCAATGCCCGTCTTGTGGAAATAGCTGAAATAGTCTTCGCGCTGGCATGTCACATGTTTGCTGTTTATTTTTTTTCAAAACACAAATCTTAGTTCCTGGATCAACAAGCAAGGCATAATTAATTCTAAACAATGAATCCTGTTCCAAATTAATTAATTTAGTTCGTGGCAACATTTTCAAAAGATTCGGATTTTTCCTCGTTCACTGTTATATTCACGGTTCCATGATGCGAAGACATTCGCTATGTTATCTGCGCAGCATACGACAATATTGGATTGTGACCAAAAATCCATCCGTATCTAGAATTTTATCATCGCGCCATCCTTCAATCCTTCATCATCAATCCATTCTTCACTGTTCTTCATCGTCATCATCTGATAACAAGAATAACAAAGATATCGATTCTTTAATCAAACCTGGTCAACATACCAATCAACTGTCTGACGAATGGGGCGATATTGGTGAAGAGATCACTGGTAGGAAATTATCAAAAGAAGAAATTATACCAATATTGAACAAATTCCTTCAAAGACCAACTGTCAGACAATTGGCCGCTGAGAATGGTTTGAAGCCAAAATTGTTGATTGAAGCATTCTCTAGTTTTCGTAAGAAGATTCTTGAATCACGGATTTTGGATCCAGAAATTCATGTTATCATCAGTGATATAATCTATTGTAAAGGACATGTTGATGATCTGTTTCCATTTTTCATAAAACACGCCAAAACCATTTTTCCTCACATTGATTGTTTGGATGATCTAAAAAAGATTAGCGATCTTCGTCTACCTCCCAACTGGTATCCGACTGCTCGTACAATGAATAGAAAATTTTATTTCCATTGTGGTCCCACCAATAGTGGCAAAACGTACAATGCAATGAAACGATTTTTAGATTCCAAATCAGGTATCTATTGTGGTCCGCTCAAAATGCTAGCAGTGGAAGTGTTTCAAAAAACCAATAATTCGGGTGTTCCTTGTGATCTGATCACTGGAGAAGAGCGAAGATATGCCGATCCCAATCAAGCTTCTTCGTCGCATGTTTCCTGTACGGTGGAAATGTCCTCCATGAATCAAACATATGAAGTGGCCATTATCGATGAAATCCAAATGGTTCGAGATCCAGAACGTGGATGGGCATGGACCAGAGCATTGTTGGGAATAGCCGCCGAAGAGATTCATCTTTGTGGAGAGAGGGCGGCATTGAATTTGATCATTGAATTATTATCGACCACCGGTGAAGTGGTAGAAATACATGAATACAAACGATTAACTCAATTGAATGTTGAAGAAAATGCACTGGAATCATTAGCTAATGTTCAACCGGGTGATTGTATTGTTTGTTTTAGCAAAAGAGATATCTACAATGTTAGCTTGAAATTAGAACGAATGGGACACAATGTGGCCACCATTTATGGAACGTTACCACCAGCAACAAAATTGTTACAATGTAACAAATTCAACGATCCGGATGATCCATGCAACATTTTGGTGGCCACCGATGCCATCGGAATGGGACTTAATCTATCGATCCGAAGAATCATATTCTATTCATTGATCAAGCCTACGTTCAATAGTAAAAATGAGAAAACGTTGGATGTGATACCGGCTAGTCAAGCATTGCAAATAGCTGGCAGAGCAGGTCGTTTTAATACTAATTTTCCGGAAGGTTACGTGACCACGTTCAAACCGGAAGATTTACCAATTCTCAAAGAAGTTCTGTCCACTAATGTTGATGATATTGAAGCGGCCGGTCTTCATCCTACTTTGGATCAGATCGAAATGTTTTCATTTTTATTACCAAACGCAACACTGACCAACCTGTTGGATATATTTGTTAGCCTTTGTCAATTGAATCCATATTATTTCATGTGTAACATTGAATCCATCAAATTTTTGGCCGGCATTCTAGAACACATTTCCTTGCCATTACGTGCCAGATATGTGTTCTGCTGTGCACCGGTGGATAACAAATCCAATTTTACCTGTGCAATGTTCTTGAAATATGCACGACAATATGCCAATAATCAACCAATGAGCGCCGATTGGCTTTGTCAAACATTGAAGTTTCCGTTCCGTAGACCGAACAATATGAACGAACTAGATCATTTGCTTAGCGTTTATGATTGTCTTGATCTATATCTGTGGTTGAGCTATCGTTTCCCCGATCTGTTTCTTGATCAAGAAACAGTTCGTGATATACAACGTAAATTGGATGAGATCATAATGGATGGTGTTATGAATATAACAAAATTACTAAGGGCTTCCGGTGTGGAACATCAAAAAACACATCAACGAATCTATAATCCTCAAGCACGTTTCAAACAGATCAATATGCTTCTGTCCAATAGTGATGATAATAATAATAATCAATCGGTCAACAATTCAACAACAGCAATCAAATCCAATAATAATAATAATTTAGATTACAAAATGTCCTCTAAAATAAATTGATGGAATTGCGTTTTATTTTTATAATGATCAACACACACTCAAATTTCAGAACAAAATTTGTAAAATATTAAAAAAAAGGATGAGAATCATCAATCATGGTAATATACATGTTTTTTCCACTGATGGTCAATAATAATGATGATGATGATGCGGCTATTTGTTGGTCTGCGAAAGGCCGCTGATACAAATCCATCGTGCATCAGGTGTTTCTTTCCAAAGGCTAACCTTATTATCACCTCCGGACACGGCCAATATGTTGCCCATGATGGACCAGGATACATGCCATACAACATCATCGAATGTGTTCAGGACATTATACGCCCAACCAGAACTGGTTGATTCATTATTGATCGAAGCTAAACTTTTGGTCCAAATTATCACCCGACGATCTTGAGAACAGCTTGCAATATATGTTTTGGGCAGACCGGTGGATGGTGCCCAAGCAACATCACGAACCCAATCAGAGTGTGCTTCCAGTTTTTGTTCTTCAATCCATTTGTCTTCGGATTCCGAATAGAGCCAAATTTTCACCAAATTATCGCAACCACCGCTGACGATTCGTTTTTGTGGTTTATAGGAAAAATTCGTGGGCGGAAACACCGGACCCCAACTAACCGAATTGCATCCAATTGAATGAGCGTTTTGGATCTTTTTCACGTCCCAAACTTCACTGTCAATATTACAGGTCAAAACAGTTATGGAACCATCGGAAGAACCGGCAGCCAAAACCAGGCCCAATTCATGCGGAGCCCAACAAACCGAATTCACACTGGAATCGTGATTATTTGATTCAAACAATTTTTCCCATTGATTGGTGGATCCAGTTTCTTTCCATATAATCACTTTTTTATCATATGAACATGATGCCAACAAGTTCTCATATTTGGGATGGGCCCATGCCAATTGCCAAACAGGTCCTTCGTGGCCGGTCAATGTGGCTAGTAATTTTTGTGCACCGCCGGATATTTCAAATATTTTCACGTTTTTATCCGAAGAACATGTGGCCAATCTGGTTCCATAATAATCCATTTGAGCATCATGGATCATGTCTTCATGTGACGTGTCCACTTGTGTTTGTAACGTGACCATTTTGGCATCTTCCTTGTTGAAGGTATTCATCGTGGTTCGAAAATCTCGGTCCAATTTAGGTAAGGAGCCGTGCTTAGTCTTAAAGATTTGGTTATGTTTGGTTTTTTTACACAGAATCTGGGGCCAACTGTTTCAAAAAAATTATTATGAGAGCACATTCTCTTGCAAGACCTGAGGCTATTTCGACCTATTCGGTCTTGAATCCACAAAATGTTTAAATGGACGCTTTGGCGGGGAATTTTGAACGAATCCAAAATCAGGTAATTGTTCAGTTTTTTTTTATTACTACACTTCAGATTGTTAACTTATATGGCCATAAGAATTTATATAAAAATATTCTTTAATATTTAATCACTATTATCAGATGCTTGATTACTAGAATTTTGATTTCCAGCATCGTCAACCGAGCTTCTTTCCCCCTCAGAATCCGAATGGACAAATGTTCGTGATTTCTTAAGTTGTGTTTCTTGACCACCACCACCACCACTATCATTATTATCATCATCATCTTCATTGGAATATGTTGGCGATTGAATATTATCGCTAACTCGATTAACAACATCTTCATCTGAATCACTATCGAACATGTTTTTGGTTATTTTCTCCGGTGATTTTATATCATTATTATCATTATTGTCATTATTATTATTATTATTATCATCCTCTTTTTCAGATGAAGATCCAGAAGATGAATTTATGAATGCCTGCGACTTATATTTTATCGGTTGTTCTTTGGCACTTTTCGACGTACGTTTTTTGTTATCTGATTTGGAACGTTTTTTCTTTCGTTCTTCGCGTTTCTTGCGACGTTCCTCTTCATTCATTTCACCATCATCATCGGAATCGGATACCGATGCTGCTCTTTTTCGTTTACGTCGTCTTTTTTCTTTTCCATCTTCGTTGCTTGATCGCTTTTTCTTGGCGGATTTTTCCGCCCTATTTTCAGGATTACTTGAACTATCCGTAACGAAACCATCTTCATCATTGTTGGCATTACTTTTACGACCGCGAGATTTTTTCGGTTTTTCTTCCGGTGCTGCTTCAAATATCAAAATTCCTTTGGTTTTCTCCACATATTCTTGTCGTTTTTGAATCAATTCTTTTTCTTGTTTGATTTTTTCCTCTTCTCGAGCACGTTGTTCCTCCATCGATTTTTGCCGCAATGCTTCACGCTCAATTTCTTGCTTCTTTCGGATCTCTTGTTCCTCTTCGTCCATTCGCCTTGCTCTGACCACATGATATTGAGCTTGCGACAGCAAATCTTGGCATCGTTGTTCTTCAAACTGGCACCAACTTAAATCAAACTTATTCTTATCACCGTTGGTTTTCAGATAGGAAAAATATTTATGCGCCAAACCCAATTCATGTACAGCTTGCAGTACGGTTCGCAGTGAACTCTTTGAGTCTTCCAAAACCGAGGCGGCCAATTTCTGCAGGACCAAGGCCAAATTGAACAGAATCAAAGAGTCATTGGGCAGGACGCGTCGAATTTTAAGCAAAATATTTTTACATTGTCGCATTTTGCCCCATTTATAATAGGCACGAGCTATGTAAAGCATTATTTCCACGTTGGTACTTTGGAAAAATCGCTTATGGCAATTCTCGTACATTTGAATCGCGCTTACATACTGTTTAAGTTCAACATAAATATGGGCAATGTTGATCCAAACATCTGGAAAATCTGCAGTAGATTCTCGCACCTGTGAGAACACATCTCGGGCCTCATTGATGTAGGATTTATGTGCCAACACACATCCGATTCCATTGGCAGCATAAATATTTTTCGGATCATACTTTAATGCTTGACGATACATTTGTATGGCTCGATCCTGATGACGACGTTCTTTTTCTTTGTCTTTGCTGGGTAAATATAGCGTCTGCAACCATACGTTTCCCAGAGCCACTATCGAATAGGTATCCTGTGCGGTGGATTCTTGGGCCAAAATCCTTTCAAACTTTTTCTGACCAGGACCCCATTCTTGTTTGGCCAAATGTAGATTGCCGATCAACGACCATGCATCTGGATGATCTTTTTCCACTTGTAGAGCTTCTTTGAACCAATCGCTGGCTTCATAAATTTGTCCAAGATCTCTTGCCATACAGCCAAGACGTAGATAGCAATCAACATAATTTGGATGTTCGCGTAGAATATTCTTGTAAATTTGCTCAGCTTTGTTGTACTCATGAATTGCTTCATACATTCTACCAAGATTATAATTAATGGTAACCTGAATCAATTTGAAGTAATGCTCTTCAATTTGTTGCTCTTCTTGGCATCGTTTCAGAGCTTTTTCATAGTATTCTGCCGACTCTTTGTAGTTGCCCAAACGAAAATTCAAAGCAGCCACATTGTTGTAGATTTCGGCAGGTATTTCCAGATTATTTTCATTATTATCAGCGATTTCCACGAAAATTTTGATGGCATTCTGGTAACAATTTAAAGCTCCTAACAAAGAAATTCAATTATTAATTGTCGAATTGATTCAAATCCAACAATACTTACCTTGAAGATCAGACTGTTCCAACAATTGTGCCAATTCGATCCAAGCTTCAACATCTTCAGGGTGTTGTTCAATGACTTTTTTTAGAAACTCTCTTGCCTTTTCTCGCTTTTCGGTATCGGTAGATTGAGCATATAGGGAGCCTAAGATTTTCATGGTTTCGTAATTGTTTGGGAAATATTTTAACACCTTATCAAAGCAAGAAGCAGCATTATCAAAGTCACCACGATAGATATACATCTGGCCCAAACCATAGAATGGTAATACGAAAGATGGTGATGCAAATTGTGTTGCTTGATAGTAGTACTGAAAGCCTTGATCATAATCACCTTGGATATGGAATCTACGAGCCAATTGATAACAACTTTCTGCACGCATCGGTTCATTTTCGGTGTTGTAGAAAGCATGCAATGCCAAATGTTGAACTTTGAAATAATCTTTTTTGAAGAAAAAATGATCCGCCAAATGATTCAAAACCATCGGATGAGTTTGATCAATGGTGTAAGCTCTGGACAACATTTGAACACCTAGCCTGATTGATTCGGGCGTCTTTTTGTTTAATTCCATAATTGCTAAAGATACCAATGCACCAACACATTGTGGATCCAATTGAAGGGCACGTTCAAATGCCAATTTAGCCTTTTCCATTTGACCCAACTTGTAGAAACAATGTCCAATTCCAAGACGAACATTGGCCGGACAATCTGGCTTGACTCGAAGACATTTACGATAGAATGTCAGCGCTGTTTTATAGTCTTTTCGGTTGAAATTGATGCAAGCTTTGCCCAGCAAAGATGGAATATTATTGGAATGTTGGTTCAATACGAATGCAAACTGTGCATCAGCTTGATCGATCTTTTCGGCTTCGGCCAAACAAAAATGAGCTCTACCAACCAAATGATTGGGATCATACATAACAATCTTGTCGGCATTGGTGTACAAAACCGTCGCTTTGGCGTACAATTCACGTTTACGATCACGATTCTTTTCAATATTACCTTTGGCCACATAGTATGCAGCCAACGTATCCAATGCTTTCATTTGATCACGTTCATAATCTTTATAATTCAACGATGCATCTGTTCGAGAGCATTCCAATATTTGCACAAATTCATCTTCTTTCTTTTGTTTGTAATAAGCAAGAGCCAATTGGATCCAAATATTCAATGGTGGCGATTCGGATTGTAAAATTTGCAACACTTCTCTGGTATCTGGCAAATTTTCCAAATCAAGTTCGATGACTTCATCGGCCGATTCTTTTAACGGGATTTCGATGGTGTTACGAGCCATGGTCGATCGAAATAAATTTCTCGAATCACGGCACTAAATTTTGTAAAATCCTCAAAATAAAAAACAATGTTTGGCTTGTTAAAAAATTGTCAGCACAAACACAACACAAAACAAAACACAAACATTCGATATATCGATTGTACGATTCGTTCGCCGCACGCCTTTGCCAAAATTCACCGACACTCGCGACAGAACACTGTCCACCATTGAGAAAAGCCGGATCGGTTTCTTTGATATTCTTGATGCACATCATCAAAAATTGCTTGGGTAATAATATGGTTCACAACTAAACCAAACGTATTTATTGGACAAGGTGGTTTAGATTGATTAAAGTCCATTTTCAATGATTACGTTGTTTGTGGACAATATCATTTAAAGACCGTTTCCCGCCAATGTTTTTTGTAATTGTTGAAGAGTCCCGCCTTTTTATGCCATTGGTGTGCACGAAAAAGTCACTCAGAAGGCGTGGTTGACGTTCGATTTTTGTTAAAATTGTGCGAGCGCGACTTGCACCTTTATTTGATTGTCTTCTTTTTGATCATCCTGGCTTGCATTGCCCAAATTGGCAGCAAACTGAAAGAAGCAGCAGCCAGAACAGTAGAGAAAATTTGCTAAAAGTGATGATATTGCCTTTCTTTTTCGATTCTACAAATATTCAAAGCGGTACTGATTGGATAAGGTATTACCAGTTTGATCCTTTTGGCTGCCTCTTTTGTTGGTGTTTTGTATATTGTGCCTGAAGTTTCATCATTGGGGCATTGTCGGCAATACTGCATCTTGTGCTGTGTTTTTTTTTGGATTTGGTTCCATTCTGTTTTGTGTGATTTGCAATCATTTTCAACGTTTTGTCTACTAAATTTATCCAAACATCACCACTGCATATAGTTCCATCATATTCAAAATGGATTCCTCTGATAGTTATGATGAAGATGAACTGCACGATACTTTGTACCTCGAAATCCGAAACAGCCTGAACATTGATTCGGACACTTTGGATGATGCTTGGCAATCATATCGGCGCATTAGTGTAAACTTTAATCTCGAGGTAAGCCAAATGTCCATTTCGCCATTCTTGCCTAATCCAAAATTTCAATCAGGGAGATAAAATGGATTGGCTCGCTTGTGCTTTGTATGTTGCTTGTCGAAGATGTGTCACGCCAACCGGTCGTGGACAAGCCAAAATCGAAGGAAACATGATTTCCTTGACCAGAATTCTCCGATCTTGTAATATAGGGTAAGTTTTGGAACTCAGAATTAAATAAATCAATTAATTTTCTTCAACGTTCACATACAAGTCTTGTCAAATTTTTCCGTAAAATTAAAAACTGGATCGTAATGGCCAAATTGCCGATCGAAATGGAGAAAAAAATTGACCAAATTGAAAAGAATTTCAATGTAACATCGGTTATATTCAAAAAATACAAGCCAATTTTCGAGGACATTTTCCAATGTCCCGTGCCACCCAGCAGATTTAGCCCGAAAAATCGCAAAATGTAAGCAAAGATTAGTGATAAACCCATCAAAATATTTGAAATTTTTTTTCATATATTCGTTTCAGACGTAAACACCAGCCTTTGAATTCGATCGATGTGTTTACATTTTGCTGGACATTGTTTGTGTTTTTCAAATCTCGATACTCGAAAATAGGAGACGATTTGGTTAATTCATATCACTTGCTACTCGTATGCCTTGACTATTGTTTCTCATCTGTTCTTTCATTTGATAATTATCGAGATATTGTCAACACCAATTTCTATGGTATCAAATCTCCTTCCAATTTATCTGTTCCTGTTCATCAAATTTTTTTTTTATTTTATCCAGATATGCTGACCAAAAAATTAGGAACTGATCTACGTTCATTGAATAATAATAATAGAGTTTCAATCATTGATACACTTTGCGAAAAATGGAATGGTATCCCCCTTGAAGTCAATCACATTCGTTCGTTTTGGTTCAAAACACTTTTGGAAAATTTGATCAAAAATAATCATTTACGTAAGAAAGCCAATGGGATAATTGACAACGACGTTATCGATTTTAATTAGTAAGTGTATCTAAAATGTCACAATATCCTGATTATCTAATCAAATATTTGCCAAAAAATTTTCAGCAAATACATCAAAAAAGAATACGAAGAATTCGTTCTAACCATTGGTGATTTTGATGAATGCATCTTTCTGAATGAGGCAGCAAGTGAAGAACTGGGAACTTCAGAATTTACAACTGTTGATATTGACAAAAAATTGCAACAACAGCAAATGTTTTCCGGTGAAAACAATAATCTAGTTCCATCGACACCATTGAGTTCTAAACAATATTTGGCTTCAAGAACACCAGTGAAAAAGATTTATACGCCAATCTCATCGGCGACTACTTCCATCAGTCGTTTGCATTCAATCTTAATGAATCGTACGAACGAGCCCAGTAAAGATTTGGAGAAAATATTCGAAAAATGTGCAAACAATCCTAAGGCGAAAATTCATGATATCATTGATAAAATGGGAGAAATTTTCTACACAGCTTACGCTAAATACAACCAAGAACAATCGGTAATCCGGTCAACCGATGAATTTCAATGTATTTTGACTTCGGGCGATGAATTTGCGACAAAACGTCGAAAACTTGCCGAAACATTTTTTTATTATATTTTGGAAAAAATATTGAAAAGTGAATTGTCCAAACGTATTCCGGAAACACAAATGACTCAGCTTCTCTCAAAGATAGTGTCCAATGACTTGTTGATTCGTTCATTGTTTGCTTGTTCCCTCGAAATCATTCTATTCTCTTATGATCTGTGCAAGAAAATTTTCCCATGGATTTTGGAGATATATGATAATCACCCACAATTTAAAATTCCTGCCTTTTACTATTACAAAGTTATCGAGCCGATCATTCGTGAAGAGCAAGGTTTGTCGCGAGATATTGTCAAACATTTGAACACAATCGAGGAGAAAATTTTGGACAGTCTAGCTTGGACCAATGATTCACCATTATGGACGCTTCTTGCTAAATCTCCTCCACCCACATGTGCTGAAGTATCATTGAATGTTTTCAATACGGAAAAACGAGAAAATGGTGCACCATTCATAATGTCACCGGCTGTTAAATCCGAATTCTCCAACTCCACACTCACAGCCCTGATTACACCATTTCCAAAAGGTGATGTCAAGCGAAAGCTATTCAATGATGACCAAAAACAGAATGTTGGCCAATCTACAAATGTTCCAGTGATAAATGACGGTCAAGCGATAAAAGAAGAAGTAACAGAAGATAAAATTGAAGCACCGTGCACTCCGGTTAATGCAGTACCAAAAAATTCACAAATAAACTTATTCTTTCGCAAGGTCTATTCTATTGCTTCACTTCGATTACGTGATCTTTTTAAACGTCTCAAAATAACATCCGATGATATTCAGCTCAAAATATGGACCTGTTTTGAATATGCACTACAAAGTCATACATATTTGATGTGCGATCATCATTTGGATCAGATGATAATGTGCTCGATTTATGGTGTGGCCAGAATCATGATCAACGGCGAAAGAACTATCCGTTTTGAAGATATTATTCGAGAATACCGTCTTCAACCTCAAGCCTGTAATTTGGTGTATAGAAATGTTTTGTTGAAGGTGATCAAGCAACAGGTAACAACTTCTGGTGCTGATTCACAACCTTTGGTAGAAATCAACAATGTTGGTCGTGGGTCAGAAAATGGACATGGAACCATCATAGACTTTTACAATAAAATATTCATACCAAGCCTAACTCAAGATTATATATTGAAATTTTCTCCCATTGAAAAGGTAAATTTTCAAAGCGAATTTTCGAGGTAAATTTTTATCCAAACTTTTTTTTCGGACAGCATTCAAACATAAAACTATCGCCGATGCCCAGAAACAAGTTCCAATCTCCCAATATCAATTCACCGTTGCGTGTGCCCAATTATCCGGTGTTTGTATCGCCATTGCGTTCAAATTATACATCTCCCAATAAGTTGTTCAATGTGCGTTTCCATAATAATTTGAACACATCCGAAGATTTGGAACATATCAATAATATGATGAAATCGAGTGCTAACCATATGATCCCTAATGGATTAGCAGCACGTGATATGAAAGCTACAGCCATGGTTTCCATGACCAATTTCAGTGCTAAACGTGTTTCGAAAAGAATCCTGCAGGATGATAGCGAAAACGACAATGGTAATTCACCAAATAAAACATTTTGTAGCATCAATCGCCGCATAAGAGAAATCGTTTCCGAAAGGCAAAGTATGAGCGCTCAATCGTCGCAAGCGCCTAGCACCAATGTAAGCGATGAATCGAATGATTCATCACAATCTAACCATAATTTGAGTATGTTGAGAATCATCCCAAATAATACTGATAATAATCAAGAGAACAATAATGATAATAATCCAGAAGATAATAATGATTCTACTAATGCAATGACCAATACCACCACGAATAGTGCGGATGAGATGAACAATCATCATCTTCATACTAATGATCAAGATCATCATCATCAAACAAATGAAATAATTCCCGACCAAATAATTGATGTCCAACCGCCAGAACTCCCACCACCACCGCCGCCTGCTTCACAAGCTGTTAGCGTAATACAATCCAATGGTGAAATTGGTGCTTTTGTTTGATTGAAACGAAACGAAACAAGAATTTTCCGTAGACATGCCCAGATTATCTTTCTTTACTGTTAGTTTCATGATTAATATTTTCTCTTCTAATATATTGAATATTTATTTTGTGATTATAATACCCAACATGTTACCTAACATGGAAGACTGTATTGTTTCATTATTATGTAATAATCCAGGATGTATGATCGATATCTTTAATTTTTTTTTGTCATCAATTTTCTTTATTTTTGACGATATATTTCATAAACTGTTATCGAAATGGAAAATACACCACCTCTTCGAACGCCTTCACATTCATATTGTCTTTTCCGGAATGCTTGCAAACAAATTGATTTTATTGCACTTTATTTAGTTTATATATAAAGTATATATGTCAGCACCAAATATGGTTCTGGATGGAATATCGGATCCAGACATAATATCCCGACACCAAATAGGGTCA
>JAOZJS010000330.1:0-43576 GCA_025882695.1 Amerodectes protonotaria | reverse complement strand
ATGAACGGATCACCAGCAACAGCTGAGCATGAACTAAACAAAAAAATACTAGCCTGTCCAAGCGCGAGCGCAGCGAAGCGCGCCGGGTAGGCTAGTATTGGAAATAAAATCATGGGGGACAATGTGCAATGAGAAACATTGAACGACGACATCAAAACATGCAAAAAGAAAATATAATTTGAGAACATGTGACCAAAAATGTCAACGATAATGGTACTGATTTTGCAACAACAATCTCCAACATAAAAAAAAGTCATTCATTGTGTTCATTTTCAATGGTATTTTCTACATGTCTAAAATACTGATTCAAATGTTGCAGTTGATGATTAGTTTCGAGGTTATCATAGATTGGCTTAACAATGTTCTCGTAGGCAAAATCAACTGCTTGTGGGTTTTGTGGTATGACGATCTGTACAAGAATGATTCCTTTAAGAAAAAAACCTAATGGTATCCAACTACCGAATAGGAAGTCGGCAATGGTGAAAAATGACATGAATATCCAGAACTTGACTAATTGGATCAGTTCATGTTTGGTTGGTTCAGAATATTTGAGCTTAAAGTAAGAACGATAACTAGGATATAGCAACATGAGAATGAGGGCGATATTATTAAGGAATGAATAGCTGAAAATCAAATAACCAACCACCAGTATGATCATGATGCGGGCAAGATAACGTTTAGAAATATTGGTGTGCTCTTGTATTCTGACCAGTGCTTGAACAATAAGATTATCTTCTTTTTCCAGGAAACGATCCATAGTATCCAGAACATTGCCAAACATTGATGTGATCAACTGGTGTTGTTGCTGCTGCTGTTGAGATTTCTTTGTCGGGTCACTATTATTCACCATGGTGGCAGAATTATCTGATGAAGATTGTTCAAAAGTTCGACGTTTTACAAAGTTTCTAAATGGATTCATTTTGTATAGGGTGGTTTCGCGATTTTCAAAAAAAAGATCGACAAATTAATGGATAACCCATGCAACAGTTTCGTCACCAAACCTGATCTAAAACATAAATTGATGATCAACAAATTGATCATACAATTTATAAAGTTGTCGTTGTCTGGTTGTCTTGTCTTGTGCAAATATTATCATCAACAAAATATCCACTGTCTAAGCACTACACTATCAAATGCCTAAACCAAATTGATGCGTAAATATGTACATAGTCGCCAACCATCATTGGGAAAGCACAATCTGTCATTAATTGCGTATCTGGATGTATATGGCCAATGATACAAGCAAGTGGATACAATGATGAGTGTGTGCTTGTAGGCTCAGAATGCATGATTTGTCTATGGGTGATGGTTATGACGTATCAACGAGATCGATGGAAGAACACAATCCAGGACATTACCACAAAGGTTGACCATCAAACAAGTTTGCGACTAACCACTATTCTCATTGTTCGCGATCATTAAGCCTCAACTATTACTTGCAAGAGAAGGAAAAACGATGGAGAGAACAGAAAGACATTTAAAACTTTTGCGCAACAGGTAAAAGAGATGATGAGATGTAACTTTGAAATGGCTTCAATATTTTTTCTGAAAAATGTCGAAAGGTCCCGATCTAACCTTATAAAATTCCTTCAGCCTTTATTGTACCATTGTATAGGTTGAATGTTGATCGGTCGATTGATCCACCAGATGCGCAAACTTACAAGGACCGTGCATTTCGATGAATTCCAATAGTTTGACGTTTATTTTGTATCGTTGGCTATATTGTTTGATTATCTTCCAAATTGATTTAGCATCATAAAATTTAGGTTGATGGTCAACATAGTTATGTTTCAACCGATAATGGTGTTCAGCCTCAATATGAATGTTCAAGCGTTTCATTTCAACGCATATGTAGTCCAGATCTTCATGAATTGATCGGTTATATTCTTCACATACTTTAGTGGATTGATACATTGATAAATATCTACAAATACCACAACGCAACAGTTTTGAATGAGCGGCACGTGCCGCCAAACATTTCAAAGGGAACAGATTCAAACAAGAATATTGGGACTGTACACAATTTATCAATGAAGGATTGAGATCGAACGCAGTTTGATTGATTACGTTCACTGCATCCAAATGGACTTGGTTGATGTCGGCATAGTCAAAATGATACAACGCGTTCTCAATATATTTTCCATAATAAACATGCGATTTGAGATTTTTGAATTGTTTGGCCAGCCAACGAATCGGCAATCGTTTTTTGGTACAATAGAATACCAAAAAATGCAATGGAGTATTGTAGGCATAATCATAGACGTTGGTGTTAACGCCGCAACGATACAACATCGACAGACATTCTTCAACGGATGGAAGCGGTCGATTTAGATCATCCAAGAAAATCAAATGTATCAAATTTCGGCCACATTTTGAATATGGATAGTTTAGCTTCAGCAATTTCTCAACGGTTTCCTTGGCTATTTGACGTTTTTCCGCGTCCATTTTGGGATAAAATCTGGACAGATCGTATATTGCATACAATGCATATTTGATTACCTGTTCAACATCGTCCGTTTCGTGGAAATCACATTCGCAATCAATCAATGGTGGGACAAAATTTTCAACTTTAACATCGTTTAGTGTGAAATGCTCGATTTGATTCAGGTCATGTACGTTCAATTGGAAAGCAATCGGTTGAAGACCGTGTGGCAAAGGTCGTGCTTCGAAATACTGAATTACAAAATTGATCAAATCAATCCAATAATAAAAAAAACCCAGATTAGGATCATTGTCATCAAGCAATAATGGTCCAAGACCGCTACAATTCATCGTATCGGGATTAAACCGTTCATGGGTTTTGATAGCTTGTAGTACGTCGTAAAATTGCTTCAAATCCCGGCTAATGAACACTTTGCGATCGATTTTGATCTGAATGGCACGACGCCACAGTTCTAATCCTTCTAAATAATCCCCGAATACCCGCACCAAGCGATCACCAACCTGCATCAAAACTTCTGCCAATTTTAGATTATCCGGGCCAAAAAATCTCTCCAAAATCAATAAACTTTCATACAATAAACGTTGATGATTTGCGGTGATATTCCCAAACTCTTCTGAGGTTTTAACTTCTTGGATCGGTACCAATCGTTGATTACTTTTGGCCGTTGGTGGTAAAACTTTTGCATGTTTAGGAGGAATTGAGCGATCAATAGATGAAAATTCAAAATCATCCAAAAAGCGTGGGTCGAAGTCGTTTCCATGCAGATCCAAAGGAACATTTCGCAAAAGGAAAGCTTGGTTCAAACAACGCACAGTGTTATACGGAAGTTCGCCTTCTTCACACAGAATGAATGCAGCGGCCATCAGTTCATAGGCAGTGATGTGGTCATTTAGGGTAAATTTCATTTTCGCAAAATAATATTCAACCAACTTTTCTTTACAATGTAATGCAGCCACATGCAGCGGCGTCAATCCAGATATGTTTCGCTTGAATGTTGCCTTATTTTCTAACAATAGTGAAACGCTATTTATGCTACCGGATTGGGAGGCAAAATGCAATGCAGTATTACCGCAAAAAGCTGCTTTGTCAGTATCAGCCCCATAGTTTAACAATAAACAGACGATATCCGGATAGTTTTTATAAGCGGCCACCATCAATGGTGTGTTATTAAACTTGTTCATCAGATTTGGATCGGCATTGTGTTCAAGTAAAACTCGGACGATTTCGATTTTGGAATCGTACGTTGCCATACGCAATGGTGATGATCCATTTTGATTGACGACGTTTGGATTGGCGCCTTTTTTCAACAACAAATCTACCATTTCGAAATTTTCAAAATAGGTTGCTATCCAAAGAATAGTTACGTTGCGAATTTGTTTCGATGAATCATAGAAATCGATTCTAAGCTCTAGGTTTGGTTGATAATTTTCCAGGATAAAATGCAAGATTTCCAACCGTTTTTTTATGACAAAATAATGCATCAATGTCATCCGATAGGTTTTTTGATGGCTGGATTCATATTTGGAAATGATGTAATCTTTTCCACTTGATGTATCGTGATACAAACGATATTCATTCAATGTTTTATTCACCAAAGATGATGATGAATTATTCTTCACCCAATTCAGAGATTCTTCTGAAGTAGTCTCCAAGCGGACCGGCTCGAACAATTTGGAAACAATTTGATTCTGCAGCACATTACCAAAATCGATAAGATCCTCATCCAATTGATGATCGTGGCTCATTTTAAATCGTTTCATCGTATATTTTTGATCAAAAATTCCGAATTCTTCTTTACAGGTGCCCAACATATGCACAGCGCAGAATTTACCACCATAATAATTCGCAAAGTACATTACTGTACACACAATGTGGTGTAATACTATCGCCTATTAATCGGGAATTCGAAATTTGGCGGGGGATTCCAAACGAAAAAAAATTCTGTTTAGAGAACAATTAATTAATTCTGTATTGTTTGAAAAAGCTATAAATAACCAAACCGTTTAGCGACTTGTGTTGATGTGATCCAACAACAACGGAAATAACCCCTTTGGCATATGTCGGAAGGGATAAAAGATAAAAATATAATTTCAAGAATCATCGAAGAGTTGGCTGAAGAATATCTGGAAAGTAATTTATCGAATGAACAATTTCCGACCCAAACACAGAATGATCGTCTTCATCGGGCATTGATGATCGACATCAACCAACAGGAACATTTGCATTGTAAAGATGATCTAGAAGCAATGAATAAAATTAAGATGGGACAATTTTTCTTCAAACATGGTAAATTCAGACCGTCTGAATTGGATTTGGCGATCGATTGTTTCTCGAAAGCGATTCTGTTGGCCAACGACAACACGCTACTATTTAACGCTTTTCAGAATCGTTGTAGAGCTTTTTCGGCCAAAGAATTCTACCATAATTCGTTCTATGATTCGAACTATTGTTTGGAAAATGCTACAGAAAAAGTGAAAATTAACGAAAAAGTGATGAAAGAGATCAGCCAATACCACATTGAATCTTGTGTGAAAATTTTTGAGAAATACTTGAACAAAATCAATAAATTTGATAAAAGCGATTGGAGAAAGATGGAGAAATGGTCAAGAATAAGTAATGAATATTATGATCGAGCAAAATTAGAAATGACCATACAGATTGTTTGCTATAATAATCAATCATTCAAGAAACAATTGGATAATTTGACCAACCATCTGGTGCAAAAGAATCCTTTAAAAACGATGTTCGCGATCAAACCTTTCAAACATAGCAACGTGCTGGATGTATTGGATACCGATGGCAAATACAAAGGTAAAAGTTGTTCAACAGGTGCGGATATTCTTTTTGAAATACCATCGTTATTTTGGTGCATCAAACCATCTGAACATTGTGGATGGTGTTCCAATTATACCGGACATAAATTTTTACCTTGTTCTGGCTGTGATGAGGTGATCTTCTGCAATGATTTTTGCAGAAAAATGGCCATGGATTTTGGTGGACATTCCAAAGTTTGTCGTTATAGTTGGAGAGTGGCTAAAATACTCGGTATTGAATGTTATATGGTCTATATTCGTTCATCTCAAACTGAAAAAATCCAATACAATCTGGATCACCAAGATCGATTGGTGAATAACGCTTATATTGAAAACATATTCCGTTTGAAAGCATTAGCATTGACGTTCATCATGTTACGAAAGATATACAAGCATTCTCCGAAATCGATACAATTGAATTTTCAAAGGAACCTAGATGATCTTAGAAAATATTACATGTCACCATTCCTGAAGCATCGTCTGTTGGAACCTAATAGAAATGATCAGAATGGTGGCGGTAAGAGTCATGAAAATCAACATCATCATTCGAATAAAACATCGTCTCCGTCAAATCAGCCTCATCATCGTAATCGTAGTAAAATAATGACGATAAACAATGTTCCAATGAAAAAGTCCAACATCATTGCTAATGGTTTGATAGATTTTCTGATTCAATATTCCACTGAAGGAAACGTCGATCGATATCTCAAACATGGACAGATCATCTACCAAGCTTTGACCGATATGGTCCAGAATGAAACCAAATTAATACTGGAAATTGAATAAAATCATCGATTTATATTTCTTTTTTTTCTCGTTGATTCTGTTTTTCGCTTCACCATGAAAATAAAGAATGATATATAACCATAATAAAATATTCGTCGAGTAGCAAAAATATTGAAATCTGTTGTCGTTGGACTTGCACACATCCTGTATTTGACATGTGTCTCCGAATGATTTTTTTCCACCCGAATCCGGATGTAAATTAAATATTCTCAAATTGATTCAACAAGCGATAAAGTTTCTTAATTCTTCCGAATTTCCGGGTTGATTTTAGGGGGTGATCGACAAAAAAAATACTGCTTGGAGGATTGGTGCATTACCAGAATATAATAATATAAGATTGAACGAAACAGGCGGCTAAATTAGTGCTACATCTCTGTAGAGATCTTCCTTCACACTTCTTGTGGTTCTATGTTGCATAACCATACTACAAAATCGTGAATAATTGTTCGACGTGAGCCAATTTGATCCGCAAAGATGATTTTTCGAAACATGATTGATTATTGAGCCGGATACAAGAATTTTGTCCGGTCAAATTCATTGATGAAACGTCCCGTTCCGATTACGTTTATTGTTGATATTCACTTGAGATTGTGCAGTCAATTGTAATTGAATGGCAGATGTATTCAATTTGTCCGCTGTCAATAGATTCCTGATTCCGGTGAATTTTTTGCTTATCAATATGGCACATTTTGAATGATCATGATTATCATCATTATTGTTATTATTATCATCATCATGGGCATGATTTTCATCTTGTTGATTTTTATGATCAAAGTCCGTACGGTTACAATCATCTTTATCTAGTAACTTTCTTCTTTTGATTTTGCCTGATTCTACCGGCGATTGACTATCAACATCAATTTTTTGGGAATCTTCAATTTTACATGGTATATGTTTTCCATTTTCGAGCTTTTCTTTGGCCAAATTTTCAACATTCTTTTCCAATGGATTCCCTGTCAAACTGGTTATTGATCCAATCGATGCTGCTCTACGTCTACGTCTTTCTCGGTGGACGTTGTTCTCGGAATCTTCGTCTTCTTGGTCCATCATGAATTCTTTTTCAAGTAATTGATGTCTTACTTTGATGGTCACCTGAGACCTAGTAGTGTAGGGAAACTTGGATATTGTGGAAACGATCGGTTTGGTCCAGCCAATATGTAATACAGGCGTTGATGAATCCTCTTCCCAAGCGCATAGTCCATCGTAAAATCTTAACAAATGTACAAAACATTCTGGATCTTGAAGCACCGAGTTTGTTTCATTGGGCGATGAGTGCTTAACAATGTATGGTATGAGATCATTGGCTATTTCTTGAAATTCCTTGTAAATTTCTTCATCATCACGAGTATAGTTGTATTTTTTGATAACTTGTGCTGCCTCGGCCCAAGATTTGAATGCTTCTTTGAAACGACCATTTCGAAAATAATAGCCGCCAATATAAGTGTACGGATAGACATGATAATCGTTGTAATACGTTTTGGCCGATTCAATGGCCTCTTGAAACAATTCAAGTGGATGTTTTTTCGAAGTCACTCGTAAGCAAACATCTTCCAAATCGCCCAGATTTCCCAAGGCCATTGGATATTTTTTCAAATAACCATATTCATACAGAATCCACAACAATTGTTGCTGTAGAATGGCCAATTCTTCAGAATCCTGAGTGGCATTTATGGCAAGATTCATGGAAGAAACCAGTGTTGCAACCACCATAAAAGTATCGCAAGTCATTGTGTTGCCATTCAAATAAAGCCAACAATTTAAATTTTCCGGTATCGGCTGACCACAACGATCATCGTTGCCCGATTTACCATGCCAGGTAACTTCACAAGTCTCGTCTAGATTGAAAAATTCAAAAAATTAACGTTTAACGATCATTTAACAACTTTAATTTTAAAAAAATCACCTTCACCAAAAATCACCCAAGCATGATCTTCGGACATGACCAAACGAACATCGTCAAGCCCCAAAATTTGACATGCAGCCAAAACAGTGTAGGCAACGCCATAGCAATCGAGTCTATTCTCGGTAAGATAATTGAAAATGGTTTGCAAATGAGCACGATCCTTATAATGCGACCGATGCAAATTGGACCAGATAACTTCGGAGATCTTTTTTATAAGCTCAATAGTTGTCGGTTTTTTGGGATATTTGGAGAGATCAATGGATTCTGTTTTTTTTAAGGGAGAAAAAAAGAGTAAAATTATTAGTTAGAGGAAAAATTTTGGGCCATTTCCGATCTATTGATCGAAATTTTTGCTTTGATAATGATCGACAAACAAAAGCGTTGGAGTGTGGCTAACAAATCGGAACAGATGTGGTCCGTTTGCCGTTGTCAATAAGGACCAAGCATGGGTCGAGCGGGACTTTTGAACGGTTTTTTTCTGCACGAGTGGTATAACAACGATCACGACAGCTGCATGTTTAGCCGACCAACAAGTGAGCTCAAAATGAATGATGAACACACCAACCAATCAACCAACACTGGTTGCTGCCGCAGAATGAACAGGATCAAGCATTTCCGACATTCAAAACGTGAACAATGGGGTGGAAAACATTGATTTGAATTGAACAAACTAACTGTAAAGCTATTATCGACTATGATCATAATTTGTTTATCCGAATCTATCCGAACATCAAAAAAACCAACCTTTAATATGATTGTTGAATTTTTTCAACAAAGATTCTACATTTTCATAATAAACCGTTGGTATTGGTATGTCTAAAATTGAATGTATTTCATTGGACACTGGAACAATTGGTGCAGTTGTCGCTTCGGCCGGTGAATAGCTTCCTGCCGAATTAGAAATATTCGTTGTTGGATGATGACAAGATGATGATGATGTTGGTTGCGGTGGTGGTGACGATGATGATGATGGTGAATCATTATTGTCAATCTTTTTAGTAGCACCATTTTCGGTGCCAAGTTTATTGATGTTTTCAATGTTTTCAGTTAGATGGTTAGCATCATCTTCATACAACCCTCGGGTCAACGATGTTTCGATAAGGCCTATCACAATAGATAACAAAGCTAGATCAGGTTCTTGATGGTTGTTGTTATGCGCTATGAAATCATCGTGGTCGGACAAGAACGATGCACAATCACCAGAAAATTGTGGATCAATCTGATAACGGAATAGCTCACAAACATTACCAATTGTCCGCAATGGAAAAAAACTGCGAACAGATCTCGTCGATGTGGGAAGACTTGTTGTTTCATGCTGTTTCGATGGCGACAATGAGTAATCTTGACAATGATGCAATGATGATGAAACAGCTGATTGTTGTGATTGTTGATGTCTCCTGGAGCGTCGTCTTACGGAAGAAATGGAACCGCTATTCTTGTTGTTATTAGTGTTATCGGTGGTTGACTTTTTTCTCGATGTTATTGTTGTTGTTGTTGTTGATGATGGTGATGTAGATGATGATAATAATTTTGCTGACGATATGTCATGACTGGCATTAGTATTATTATCATTGCTGCTAGGATTCGTATTTGAGTCTGTTCCCGCCGTAGCTGCTTTCAAAGGCCTATTCCTTAGATTCATTATGCTTTCATGCGACAAATTCGCATTGTTTCGCTGTGAAATTATTCTGGTGGGATTCGATGATGAATTTTTCAAATGAGACTTTTCACCACCACCACCACCACTAACAATACCGCCACCATCTTCACCTTTGGACTTTGTTTTGTTCGGTTGATGATGTTGTTGAAACAGATCGATATTATTATTAGCAGTCATTCGTTGATATCCAGATGATGGTCGACGCTGCTGATGATGATGATGATAGTTCGATTGGGATGACAACGAATCCGAATCATAGAACAAAGAGGATGGTGATGATTTTTGATTATCAGTATAATTATTGGTACTTTGCTTCTTCTTAAAGTTGATGATATCTTTTGGTCGATTGATTGGTAAACTTGTGTTGTTGTTTAAAATGTCATCATTATCATTCTTATTGTTATTTACCACAATTGTTTTTGATGATAAATTATCAAAACAATTATAACCACAATTATCGAAGATATTGTCATTAGTGATGGCACAATGTTGTTTCACATCATTCTTTTTCTTCCAGATTCGAGTGGTTGTTGTCGTTTTTTCAGTTGATAGTCGAAGGATTTTGTTGTTATTATCATTATTTTTATGGCGGTTCTTGCTGTCAGTGATGGTGGTGGTAGCGGCTGAAGCCAATGTTGCATAGGTGCTAGGATATTTGATAGAATTATTATTATTATGGTGATGATGATGATTAACCGAACTTTGCAATGCTGTGGTCGATGCCATGACGCACTCTTTTAACACATCGGACGCCATCTTATCAACATTATTTTAGTCAACCGAAATAGGAGAACCAGAGAAATAGGAGAAGCACTGGGATATATAATGCGAATGAATGTTGAAAATATAAAACAAGATCTTCAGCTCAATAAGGATTCAAGAGACGAGACGAGACGACTCAGAGACACACTTACACTCACAGATACAATGGCGGAAAACCCAATTCTTCGCAATGATGATTCTTCTTTTCTATCATTCGCTTCGCTTAGTAGGGTTCCATTCTAGTTTCTAATAATTTCTCGATAAGCCAAGAAATCTTATATATGACGAAATAAGGGTACATCGAACATATATAGAAACACAAATCATGGTCACATGATGCAACACAGGCACCAAATGAAGAAAGACGAACGAGATTCCTTACACGTGAAACAAGTACCAAAACAAATGTTTGCAATTCAACTTACTTCTTGTGATGGGAAAACAGAAATGTTGCGGATCTTTTTTCGTTGTTTTTGTTGTGTCGTGGTTTCAAGCAAGTTACAGTATTATTATTATAATAATAATAATCAATTTGCACAAACAAAATTGGATGCCGTTGATGAGGAAATGTAAAAAAATGCTTCCAAGGACACCATTCGAACACACAGACACACAAGAGTTAAATAATAACAAACATCGTGATTTGTTGGGCTGGCTGGCTGGATTAGATGTTGACGCTGTCAACGAATGTGAACAAATGAAGTCTGGACAGGGAATGCCGCGCTTGTTTTGACAAAACACCAACACTACCAACAACCGACAAGCATTTGGGGCACTTCATGATCACATGAAACAAAAACCTTGACATAGAAGCACATAGATTTCACACACGAACCACACCAGATGCACACACAGAGAGAGAGAGAGAACACGTACTGTTTGCCACCAAAAAAAAATAATAACGCTGAAAAGCCATCCGGTACCGCCTTATGAACGAACTAGAAAATTACGAAGTGGGAAACCAAGACCGAAAAAAACTGGGAAGTTGACTGTGAGACACAGAGAGAGACAGACAGAGAAAGAGAGAGAGAGAGAGAGGCACACGCACCAACCAAACGAAGAAAGTGACTTCTGCCAACAAAAAAGGCGCCCTCCCAGTTGTTTGCCTTACCCTTCGACCATCATCATCATGATCACCAACATTGCATCACGGTCATGTGATTTTTTTTCGCCCGTCCACCAAATTGATTATTCGTGTACGAGAATGTTCGAGTACTAGCCCGAGAGGGAAAGATGATGATGATCATTACCAGAATAATCGGAAAAATTCTCGAGCTTGGCGAAGAGTAAAATGGGGCAAAAAGTTAAAGTTGGCGGTGATTTTCGTTGTTTTGTTTTTTCCTCCTCTAAACCATTGAAGGGGATCAAAGTGTCAAGGACAAACAATTACATAACATTTAGGGTAAAGAATGGTGAATCATTACCCACATTCAGAAAAAAAGAGGTTCAGTATGTTCAAGGTCAAAATCAATCACCCAGCGTATACATTCAAAATGTGTACCGTGCACGCACACAGATTAGAATTATTTATGATGGTTGACAAAATTCTTTAATGTGATATATTTGTTTTTTGCTTAAAAATTTTGCTACTTTTCATAAATCATAATTCTAGATTCCATTAGAAAGCAAAACACATTGAAGCCTGTGTTTGTTTGGTTGTTCAAACTGCAACTTGTGTGATGACAACGTAATATTCATAGGTTAACAAAGAAAACAACATTGCAATGTAGGTATAGACCCGAATTTTATCGATAGTTCCTTCACGAAAATAGATCGGAATATGGGTGTTCATCTGCAATAATGCAACATGGAATTAATAAAATGAATACTAATTGCAATTAAATAACACAAAACACCGATCGGTTACCTGGTACCAAATTCTCTTTTTCTGAATGTTTTTGTACTGTTGCAATTCATAAAGAGGATTGGTTGGATCAGGACACGGGGGCAGAGCAGAATCCGGGATGTCTTTCCATGATTTCCAGCCCATAGGATTCGGTTTAGCCTGAACCGGTGCCGATAATGCTCTGATAGCATTGAACTAATTGGGAAAACAACAATAACAATAATAAAAAAATCAACAACAAATGATAAAATTCACCTTCAGAAAATTAGGATTCATCAAAGCTCGGCGAGCATGAATCGAACGTAGGAAACTGGCCATAATTCAAGAGTTGATGATTTACTAAAACAAAAGACAATTTATGGAAAACCAAATCAACTTCCAAAATGAGGATCTTTTGCTCAAAAACAACTCGGTCAAACACCAGAAAAGAGCTATTCATAAAGGATAGGATTCAAATATTACATCACGTGTTTTGCATAATTCTTTAGAAAGAATTTTGAGAATCTCAAAATCATGGATCAGGTTGCCGACAGTGAAAGCATTGCAATCAAAAGAGGTTTTGGTTTAAGATTGAAAAATCCAGATAGCTAATGAATTCTTAAATTTTCCAGGCATTGCACCGATCAAAAAAGAGTATGTCGCGACCAAGCAAGAGGTAGAGTTTGATGCGAAACTTATGTCTCGGCCTGAAGATGATGATCCAAATGATCCTAGCAAAAGAAAAAATGAGGATGAGGCTGAAGGTGAAAAACAAGAAAAGGAAAAAAAGAAAAAAATGAAAGGCTTAAACAAGAATCGGCGTAATGCGATGCGCAAAGTTTTTAAACAATTGGAACCTAAGCAAAAATTTTGTCCAGCATATTGTCGCGAGAATCAATGTCCATTTGGTGATAAATGTAACTATTCACATGATCTAGATTTATACAACAGTCAATATCGGCTAGATGATATTGGTGATGTCTGTCCGAATTTCGTTACATTCGGTAAATGTAAATTCGGAATCCAATGTCGCTTCGGTAGATCGCATCTGAAAGATGAAAAATTCAACGTGATAGATGAGGATAAATATTCAAAATCTTTGCTATCCGAAGAAATCGGCAATATAGTGCCCAAGGAAACGCAATTGTCGCTGCGAAAACGACAATATGATTTTAAATTGGCCAACAGCATTAGCAGTAATATTTGTTCGGAAAAACTGAAGATAAACGATGCCAAAAATGAAACACCAATCACGAGCTTGAAAAAGACAATCGATTTCGATGGCAAACTCTATTTGGCCCCATTGACCACATTGGGAAATTTGCCCTTTCGGAGGATATGCAAGGAATTTGGAGCCGAGATAACGTGCGGAGAAATGGCCCTATGTTCCAGTATTCTGGAAGGGAGCAATTCTGAATTGGCACTTTTACGCCGTCATTCATCCGAAGACTTGTTCGGCGTACAGATTTGTGGATCTAGCGTTGATCAATTGACAAGATGTGCGCAGTTTATCTGTCAAGAGTGCGACATTGATTTCATCGATTTGAACATGGGTTGTCCCATCGATTTGGTTTACCGTAAAGGTGCCGGTTCAGCACTGATGGAACGTAAGAAAAAATTAGATCAAATAATTTATAGTAAGTATGGCGATTTTCTATCGACAGCCTGTTACAATTCATTCAACTTTGCTTTCAACAGGTGTTTCATCAGTTTCCAATGTGCCGTTAACATTGAAAATGCGGACCGGTGTGTATAATGGGAAGAACAATGCCAAAGATGTGATTGCCAGTGTTCGTGAATGGCAAAATGATCGGATCGGTTTGATCGCTGTGCATGGTCGTTCAAGAGAACAACGATACACTAAATTGGCCGATTGGGATTATATCAAAGAATGTGCTTGGGAAGCTTCGCGCCCCAACGGTCTAAAACCGATTCCAATATTTGGTTCTGGTGATATACTTTCGCAAGAAGTCTATTATGAAAAATTGGATTATTCCAATGTCAACGGTATAATGATTGGTCGCGGTGCATTGATAAAACCATGGATTTTCACCGAAATCCGTGACAAAAAGACTTGGGATATTAGCGCTCAAGAACGGTTGGAAATATTGAAAAAATTCGTCAATTATGGCCTCGCTTATTGGGGTTCCGATACTGAAGGAGTGGAGAAAACTCGATTATTTCTGCTTGAATGGCTATCTTTCCTTTATCGTTATATTCCGGTTGGTTTGTTGGAACGTTTACCACAAAGAATCAATGAACGTCCCCCAAGATATTTTGGTCGAAATGACTTGGAAACATTGATGTCATCACCATCATGTAACGATTGGATTTCTTTGTCCGAAATGTTGTTGGGTAAAACACCTGAAGGATTTACATTCATTCCCAAACATAAAGCAAACTCTTATTAAGTCGGAAAATCAAGTAAAGGATCTCTAAATTTTCATTTGTTTTTCATTTAAAAGCACAAATTTTGTTCAATTATTTTCTAATCATCAAATGGTGGTAGCCTGAATGTTTCTGGCTTGAATTCTTCCAGCGAATTCAAAAGTAATGCTGGCTTGGCGCTATTTTTATCAACCCTTGGATCCGGCACCCAAACAGATATCATACCGGCTGCATTGGCTGCTTGTATACCCATTACAGAATCTTCAAACACCAAAACATTGGACATATTTTTTGGTGGATTTTTAAACTTTGACGCGCATACAAGAAATGTTTGCGGATCCGGTTTGCCACGTTTGACCTCGGGATCTTCGGCCGCCAACAATACATGATCAAACAGACTGAACAATTCTTGATAATGTTTGGTCTTCAATTCGAACGTAAATCCTGCACTACTGGTCGCAACGGCTATCGGTACTTTTTTCGCATGAAAATGTCGGACCAATTTTTCTGCTCCCGGCATTAATGGTACCGGTTCAGCGAATACTTTTCTATATTCTGCATTTAGCATTTCATAATACTCTTCAAAAGTGATTGGAAGTGATAATTCGTCGATTACAATCTTTGCTCCTTCGGAACCAAGGCGTCCCATTACTTTCACTGTGGGTTGGAAAAAAATCAATTTTCAAAATTCTTCAAGGAATTTTGATTATTTCGAGCTAAATTATTACTTTTCAATTCGAAAGGATATTGGTGTCCGAATTTCGCCAGTACATTGCTGATGGCCTTTTCATACCGAGGTTCCGTATCTGAACAATTGTTTAATCGAAAAAAAATCAATGAACAAATACGATCGACTATCAAGGTTTTTTACCTAGGATGAGGCCATCCATGTCGAAGATAACGTGGGTACAAATCATAGACATGTTAAGAGTTACGAACAAAACACAAGATTTCAAATTTTTAAGATTTTTCGATAAAAATCAAATACATTAATGGTTTGAAAATTATCATTCATCAGCCCTAAATGACAATGAAGTCTTAGCATAAAAATAGAGCAAGAATCTTCAGGGGCGTCCATAAGGCGTCAATTCTTACAACAGCTGTTGCCGGGTTGGGAGCCATCAATTGAATTCGTTACCATTTTTGTTTCAATTTTTTGGAACATGCTCCTGTTCAGTTTTTATATCATTCAAACCAAGCTCTTCGTTTTGTTCCCACGTTCGCTCATAATGTTCAATTTGATCAGCATTCTCCACATAGCTATTGCCACAGGGATCATCCAATATGATCGTCAAATCGTTCATGTTGGTCAATCGATTTTTCAATGTTTCCATTTTGTTTTTGATTTCTTCACGTGATGAATCTCCATCCAAGAATGGATTGGTATTCTTTAAATCATCAATAATATTCATACCCAATCCTTGAATGGTGGTATATCTTCCGGATCCAGATGAATTAAGGTCAAGATTCAATTCCGGTATCGATAAATTGCATGTATCCGAACGGATAACTTCTTTTTTAAGATCTTCATCTGAACGTACCTTGGTGGTTATACGCACACCTTTTGGTTCGATACCAGCACCGGATTTGATTTCATTGGTACGAATTCCACAAGCATCACAATTGGTCGCCATGATGATAACATCTTTAAAATGTGGTATAGCCGTTACTTTCATGTTGGTGAAACAGGGTGCATTGCAACTGGGGCAATTGGTTTGAAATTGTAGCATTTCATCTTTCAAATTGCTTTTGTTTCCTCCATCCTCCGCCAATGGTTCATAGATTCCCAACAGTTTATCATCTTCAATCGTTCGGATAAAATGGGTCACCGTAAGCTGAGGATCGGGTTCGGGTGCCAAAAAATTCTCAACAAAACTGTTACCACTTATGTCCTCGATGATCAAAGTGAATTTTTCTCCACCCTCTTTGAGTTTGATCATTTTTTCAATAAATTGTTGCATTTTTTGCTTACTTTCATCGTCCAATTCGCTATTTTCCAATGAATATTTAAGACCAGTAATTGCTCTTTCAAGGATGCCTTCCACAGTGGTTACCAAACCGTTTTGTTGTTTGATTTCAAATTCAATTCCAGGAATCTTCACATGTGCCCATTCAGTTTTGACAATCTGTCTGGTTAAATCTTTTTCATTTTCAATCTTCAATTCATATCTTACGCCTTTTTCGGCAATTTGTTGGGCTGGTTGTAGCTCATTGTTGCGAAAATTACAATGTGGACACTCAAATGACATAATCACCACTTGTCGAAAGAATGGAATCTCCGTCAACAACAATCTTGTGGTACCATCTTTACCACAATTTGTGCAAAGACAATTCTCAATCACAGTCAAATCATTGTTTTCCGTTGCTTCTTGGATGTCTGGAAAAACTTTGTCGGCCATCTCGCTTGAAAGTCTGCTATGAAATAGATCAACACCAAATCACAATCACGACAAGCGGTGGTGGCGTGTGCAATCGAAAACAGTCGAAAAAAATGGAAAATCGACATGCGCGCCATCTGTAGGAATTATTTTGAAAAAACTAAATTCAAAATTCAAATTTTTAGGCGGGTTTTTCCAATAGATTCAAACTCATATAAATGGAATCTTCGGAATTTGGAAACAACAACACCCTCTCTCTTTCTATCTGATCGAGATTCTAATCAACTGCATGAATTAGTTTTGAAGCACGAGGATCGGTTTGCGACAGCAAACTAATTAGAATCTGATTAAAAACGTCATAAAATATTGCAATACCATCATCAAGTTGGGATGGTTAATGTAAAATCGTTCAGAATAGAACGCAATGTACGTTTTTTGATTTCGAAGATTTCAAATTGAAAAAAAAACAAAATTAATTGCGGTCGGACCAACTGATGTGAATTTCAAATTAATTATGTTCGTAGTGATTATAGTGATCTAGCACTGGATTTTGTCGAGAAAAAAAAACTAAAACAATGAAAATCAGAAACAAAAATCATTTAAAAAAAGTAGATTTTCTTGAAATATCAAATAAATTATGTAATACACATTGGCTTCAAGAACTGTTTTGTCCAGACACGCACACGATCTACCATTTTCGTTTCATTGAACTTCATCTTCACGATTTTCTCGCAGGTCATTCATTTAGTTTTTAGCTGAAGAGTTGAGAACAATGATTATTATTAGACAAATGTGGTCCGTTTTTGGATGATGTTTGAGAAATCAACTTGTTAGACTTAACTATTTTTTTTCAAAAAAAATCAGCCAACTTTTAAGTCCAAGGTTTTTCTTTCGTGCTTCGAAGCATGCCCAAAATGGCCCTGTTTCTCCCCGGAGAGATGCGGATATCAGGCCATCAGTAGAGTATCGGTCATGTTGACCGGGTTGAATTCCGGGTCAATTCGTATGCGAATGCGGAAACATTCGTCAGGGAACAAATGGAAAAACCAACAAAATAATCATAAATCTGCCAAATTCAGATTGCAAACTAAACTAAACCCTTCGGCATAACCCTTTCAGCCTACCTTGATTTGGTTATGATTGCTGTTTTTCCAAACGGGAAAACCTAAATACTGTTTCTGTGTCACCAATGATTTTGCTGAATTTTTAATGAGGATCTTTAGATACATTTTCTATATTACATAATGTTACGGAATCAAACCACTGGGACATCGAAGCATTCCAGTACATGCGGTAGAGAGATTGATGATAGATTTTGGATGGAGAGAGAGAGAGAATCAATCAAGAGAAGAAAAAATCAGATCTATGATGAAATTTTCACAAGATTTAGAAGAAAAAGAAGAAGAAGAAAAACCTAATACAAGACGACGATGGTGGCCACTATCATCAATGTGCCATGGTGCTAAATTTTGCACGATCCTCATTCGAATGACAACCGGTTCGTAAATTTGCTTTGTGTGTGTGTGCGAGCTTATTCAAGTAAGCACAAGATGCTTCAACGAAGACGATGATCAAAATGGTGATAGTGCATGAAGAGAAAGAAAAATGTCAATAATATACCTTGGAGATTCTTGAAGAGCCTCGATAACTTGGAAACGAGAGAATTAACACTGAAAACAAAAATTCATCCTCATTTTCGATCCGAACCATTCGGATGGAGCATGGTTGGCGGGTTACCATTCGTTTGTTTAGTTTTATCGATTCGTATTCCGAGCTAATTGGATCTTTGGAAGATTGTTGATTTCGACACAATCCAAGTGTGTGATTTAGTTTTTCCAACGAACTTGTGGAATGATTTTCAAAGAACGTATCCTTCATATATACATTTTCATCGACGTAACAATCATCATCATCCTGTCGTTGTCGTCGTCGTAATCGTCGTCATCGATTGCTGTCATATTTTGTTCCAGAAACGTGGAAATTTCTATCATACACTAGTGGCAAGAGCCGAGGTAAGTAATGTAAGTAATGCTCTCTCTCTCTCGCGTTCCGTCGTTCGTCAAGAAAATATTATTTATAAATCCAGTAATATTTTCGAAGACAAAATGAATGAAGTAATTCAGTATAGGGGGAAACAGAAACTACATCATAATCGTAAATCAACATGGCCAAGAGTCTTCGAGAGAATGGACAAAAAGGGAAAGTCTTCAGGCCATTGTGTGAATCGATATTTTGTGACCCTAGTGTTAAAGCATAATGTTTGTATTTCTGTTACTGTGTTCCAAACATCGGCCGCAGCAGCAGCCATTGGCCATAATCATTATTAGGAAGAAGACAGAACATCGATTTGGCCGATGGTTGAACCTGTTGAAATATCATCATCATTATTGTTGTTGTTGTTGATATTGACGGCTAGTGTTAGTGTGTTAATAAGCTTGATGCCAATGTTCATTACTTCTTCTACTTCTTGGATTTTAGAAGCTTTATTGGATGTATGTTTATATTGGCCATGTTTGCATCCTTTTAGTTATTCGGATCCTTCTTCAGGCGTTCATCAACAGGATCATAAAACATGGTGTATGTTTGATATAATGAAGATGTTGATGATGATCGTTGTTGTTGAAGCCGCCATGGTTTGTTCAAATATTCATTGAAATGATCAATGACTTTGGTGTGTTTTCAATGATTGTCGTTTTTGTTGTTAATGTTGTTGTTATTGCCATTGTTCAACGATGAAAAGCACGACGAATCCTGAATCCATAACCATCCTGGGCGGGCAAGCAGACACACTTCTGGAATATTTGATTTCGGTTTGGAATTGATCATCATTCTCACTTGTTCCAAACCACCTTCAATCATTCGATTATCTTTGATTATCTTCTGACCATCATGATCATCAACATTTTTCCCACCAAGCTATTTTTGGATTCTTGAACATTTTGTTGGTCGCATTGATTCGCTAAACTACACATTATTGTTTGTGATCAATTGTTCCACCATTTCCCATTGTGATTCAGTATGTGTTCTGACCGAATCTCCTCGACGATTCGTTCTTCAAGAGTGGTGTAACGAATTGTGTTAATTCAGCTAGCCAAAACAAGCTCGTAATTTTTGTTTGTTTGATAAATAGCTCGATCTTCCCGAAAATTATTATTATTATTATTATCTTCGGAAAGCATCGAATTCTTTTATCTTCTAAGCATCCTTAATTTCTTATTTTCCATCGAATGTTAGAGTGGTGATTGATGATATGTGTCTTGTTGGAGATGTGAATCTGAACATATTTAATTTAAAAATAGCAACGTTTCCAAACACAAAACCAACTTCGACTTCTGGCTCCCAGTGGGAGCGATAGAATAGGACACAATATACAGATAATGGAAGAAAAAACAGAATAAGAAATGAAATTCGTTGCTTTGTTGAGAACAAAATCACCAACCCCATAGTTATTATTATCATCATTTTTATTCTCTCTGGAGCTAATTACAATGATAATGGTGTTGTTTAATTGAATACATATTTTACCTGGCATGATAATTAATCTTGCCATCTCTCTCTCTCTCTCACTCTCTTTTCCTCGAACTTCTTGTTCTCTCGGTGTTTGCTACATCGTCCATTCGGCGATGTGGCAAGTCATTCTCTGTCTGAAACATCGTGGCATTCAGAACTCACACTTGTTGCGTTCGGCGTTCTAGATTCTTGATTCTGTTCCCAAACACAACAATCTGCATCAGAAAAATCTCAGTCAAAACGTTTCGATTAATTCTACGATCAATCGTTTCTCAACAGGTTTGAAAAATCAGTGTTCAGTGGAAGTTGAAGAAGAAGATCGAAAATTTCAAACAAAAAAAACGAATACTTAAAAAATGGCCGATCGTTGGTGCCACATCACCAGAAGAAAATCGACTAGATTTGTTCAGTTTTTCATCTCGCCACTTTTCCTCTCTTTTCTGCTCATTCTGCAGTTTGATCTCTTCTTGGTGGCCAATGCTGTCGATACTGGTTAGTGATAATTAACCAGAATATAGAGATTTATCGATTTATACATCCGAAATTCATGATAATTTTGATTTTTTTTTTGTTCTTCCGCTTCCGCAGAGATCGTTCTTGATGATGATACATCGATTACAAACAGATCAAACACATTCTATACATTCGATTCGTCCAACAATTCAACCAACGAAAACATAACCGTGCTTGAGGTCGAAAACGAAGCCAATGTTGATGATTTTTGGGACTCTCCACCACCACCACCACCGCCACCACCGTCCAGAAACAGTACTAGTTCGGCGGACAATAACCGAGAAGAATCTCCTGGTACCACAATACGTTCTTCTTCTTCTTCCTCTTCGACTACACCGTTTCTGCCGTCGATGCCCACCATGATCACTTGGTCGACGTTGCCACCGCCATTCACCAACATCAGGCGAACATCTCCGTTTACCAGCAAACCAAAAACTGGCGATGAAACCACCACCAACATCGAGAATACTGATAGTGAAGATTCTATGGCGGAAAGTATCAGTAAAATTTGGAAGATCATTCTACATGGTACAAATATGAATGCGGAAGAGCTGAAAATGTGCAATAAAACCTTGATCGAGAATCATTTCAAGCAATCAAGTCGAAGAAAAGTGGCTAGAATGATGAAAAGCCAATTGGAGAAGGCGTTTTCACGTTGGAATTATCGTTTTAGCATTTTGGTCAGTTCCACATCTCGCAACACCATGGGCAAGGCTTTGCATGGTGTTTGGATGTCCGTGTCGATCAATGGTGTCCACTATTTTATCACTGCTACGCACGGTGTAGTGGATGGGCCAAAGATCAAAGAGGATCAAATGGAAAAGATCGAATATTGGGCACATGTTCATGCGATAGCATCGAGAAACATGACCGGATATCGTCGTTACAATCGAATAGCGGCAAAACTAAAACAAGATTTGGATCGTTTCTATGGCAACGGAAACGTTTGGTCGGTGGTGATTGTCAAAAATCCATTGCTGGTCAAGGCGAAAATATTCGAAGACCCCGAATATCATATTGAATTTACCAGACTAAATCGTGGTCACTATATTATCTGGCGTGGTGGCCAAAACATCAATGATGGTAGCAGAAATGCACGCGATTTGCTGATACCAGAATCCGATGATAATACTTTGGAAACGGAAACCGAGCATGAAGATTATCGGAATAACATTTATCTTATGATGACTTGAGACAAACCTCTTCCGTTTATTTGTTCTTTTTAATTCCTACTTTTGTTTGCCTATGTAATTAAGTTACCTGATTCTTGATTTGATTTGTAAAATATTCATCTTTTTTATTATTATTATTACTACCTTTCATTCATGATATTTCATTTTATTATTATTATTCTTCTTCTTCTTTTACCGTTGTTATTTTTATAAATAATTCTCCAGAAGTGATTCGATGTTAATGCGATTAGTTTCCCACGTTTCATCACGTTTGGATTTTCCTTTCAATTACCTTATCCTCTCTTTCTCAATCATTAAAACGAAGCATTAATTGAATGCATAAATTATAATTTCGCGCGATATTTACGATGGCGGCGCGATAGTTCACGTTATTTGTTCTCAAAACACAAACCTGATCCGGTTCGAAGATTTCTGGGTGTTAGCACAGAGAGACCTATTGACCAGTCCTGAACGCTCCTTCAATACGATAGGCCCCACCTTTGCTCGAACCGTTTTGTCTTCACTCAGAAAGGGTTGATGTTGCCTCCTCCCTTCAAAGTCTGTAAAAATGTACTACGTCAAGTGTGTGCCTGAAATGTGACGTACGTCCTCCTTTTTTTTGAAAAAAAATTATAAAGCTTCTAAAGAGGATTATTATAGAGGGGATGTAACCGCAACAATAATAATAGTACTAAAATAGAAGTAATAAAAATAGCCGCATATTGAATTAAACTTGAAATAGGACCTCTCTTCAATTTTGATTGGCTATTCATTCCACTACGATCCGCCCAGTTAATTCGCCCAGTCTCCGTTACTATTATTACCACTATAATTATTTTTAATGATATTTCAATCGAAATGTATTTCAAATTCGATACATTCCTGAATTGGAGGGAAATGCTTGTTTGTTTGTCTGTTTGTTTGTTACACAATTCCATGATTTTGTTTTTCAATTTCGAAGGCCAAATTTATTTCACCATCCAAGCAAACAACATGGAATGTTTGGGATGTTTGCGTTTTTCTTTTTTTTTCTTTATTCGGATCGTCGGATAAATCGTCGTCGTGGTTGTTGTTGTTTACTTCGATTTGCTTCGATCGAATCTCTAAAACATTCTTGGATTTTTGCTTCATCCACGTTGTTTTACCTGGAATTTTTTGTTTGGCGATGATAATGAATAATGGAATGGATATTTGATCGGGAAGGTGTTGATTATAGGTGATCGATACTGGCGTTAATGATATCGCCAATATGGAGATTAGCATACTAATGCAACTATCTTGTTGCCTTAGTTTCTTTGTTTTTGGACCAAAAGTAAAAATTTACATTATCAGAAGATTATTTTGGTTGTCTGGTTGATTGAGGAACGCATACAGTTGTTCCATTTAGGCACCGGATTTGTATGGTTTTATCACACACAAAGCAAATCGGGGTTAATCTAAAAACATTTGATTGGTATTCATGGTATTTGGAAATATTTTTGCAGTGAGCGACAATGGTAATCACTAATTTTAACACCAAAATACGATCCACTGTGAAGCCATTTCAAGATCAAATGGCCGAAGCATTCAAAATCAACAACAACCACGACCATCATCCTATAATGTTGAACAAAGGTTATGCTGATGTGGAATCGTCGATCTCTCTAAACTGGTCGGATGAATTTAAATTCGATCCGAAAACCCAAGAATATCGCTTGGACAGTTCCTATTTAGAATATGATGATGTAAGCCAATTTGTTTGAGTCGAATGATTCCCAATTCCAAATGATTCTGATTTTAAGTGGTCTCCAACGTTCAGAATATTTCACTAACCAGTCAGGACACATTATGTTCAAGGGCGGATGAGCCGATCAATCCAAATGATGTGAGTACCGGAATCCGGATGCAAATACAACAAAAGTAATGACCGTTATACTGCGTAATTCAGGTATTAAAAAAGCTTGATACGGTTATTCAGAATGCTGAGAGCCTTGTTGATGATGGTTACGATGGTATTTCGAATGATTCTAGCAATTTTTCCGGATCAATCGTTTCGGTTAGATCTGCTACAAAAATCAGGGTGGAATATCAAGTGGCCGCTAGTACTTCAACCAGTGCTGTTAAAAAATCAATTGATCCACATTTCATTCGAAAAGTGGAACGTTTTGGTTGCAGTGTCAAGGACCGATGTCTTTTTCCGTTAGCATTGCCGATGGACGGTAGCGATATTTATCATGGTAAACATACTTGGGAGAGTATCAATTTGTTGGCCGATTGTATCCTGACGCTGTGGACAGAGCGTAGACCTAAGAATGCATCGTCGAAAGGAATCAATAATAATGTGCTCAAAAATCCAATCAAACACCTTTGCTTAAGACCGGAAATCGTTGATGTACTCCAGCTTGAAGACGTACATGCGAAACTACCATTGAGAAAGTGCTCTTCGTTGCTTGATATTAATTCTCTGACGGTCCAATCTAGTAAAATGTTTGATTCATTACCGAAAACATGGGACCCGGATTTGACGCTCGAGCTTTTTTCTCGCCGATCCAAAACCGAAATCAAACAATTGGCATTCAAACCGGAATTGCAGAATCCCAAACAATTCGCATTGAAATTAACAAAATTAGAAAAGGCCAACTTTTTACGGATCACTTGGAAAGAGATACTGCACACATTGTTCGGAAAGATCACTTGCAATAATAGCAATTTGAAAAAGATGGTACTTTTCGCGCAGGAAGTTTCCCATCTGGTCACTTGTTATGTTCGTACGGAGACATCGATTGAAGGTCAGAAACAGACCATTGCCAACATGATAGAAGTAGGTGACCGTCCAGCCGAATTGCTTCCTGAATTGATCAGTCCGATTATTCCATTTGACAGGTGGCATTCAATTTGTTTGTGAAACGAAATTACCAATCATTCGAATCAATTATGCGCGGATTATGCTTGCCACAAGTTTATGGCCTCCAAGAATCATGGCGATCATTGTATAAAAACAATCCATTCCATTACAAGTACGTTTCGAATCTTAATCCTAACCATAACCACAATCCTAATCCTAATCCTGAATCCACCAGGATCTATATCTTTCTGTCCACACTGATTAACTACAAGACAGCTAATCCTGTGGAATATTCACCACAATCCTCCTTGCCAACTTTGAGCTCGTTCATTGAAACATTGCGAGCAAAATCATTGGCCATAGTGGCCAAATATGAAGAGCCGATTGTTTGGAAAGAAGGAAAACCAATAGTCAATGTGCTAACCAAATACTATTACAGAGAAGCTTTTTTAAAGATGAAGATTCAAGAGGAAATATTTCAGGAATTCAGGAAAAAGATCAAATCAGCAAAGAAATCCAAGAAGAAAATTTCTTTCCGAAAAATTTTACGATCAAAATTTCCAAGCGAATGGAAATCGTTGATCAACAAAGATGTGAATAGGATCGATGAGAACGCCATAGATTTGTTGAGAGTGTCCACAGAAAATTGTTTCCTACCCAACAAGCTACCGGACGCCTGGCTTCTTAGATCCGCCTGCCATTTGACATCATCGGAACATCGGATTCTGGTCAAGGATTTCATACAGCTATTTGAGGAACATATAGATCTAATCGAATCGTTTAGGTTCCAGATCCAGGTTTAATATGATCGTCGTTTTAGTACTTTTTTCCAAAGAAGTTTTTTAAACAATTTACATAGTTATTAAATTGCTGTGGTAATTGGTCCAAATTAGCGATAGGATTAAAATTATCTTCGGTGATTGGTTGATTGAAATCAAAATCTTGATTGTTGTTGGTGGATAGAGAGAGTTTCAGGCGATGATCTCGATGAACTTCCTGATGCAATTTGGTCATCGAGGAACGTTTGCCAAAGAATAGAAAATAATCATAATGATCCGTATGGTTGATCGTGTAAAGATAAATTACGTCCAGTTCTTTCAGAGCTTTTTTTAGCAATTTTTCATCCACCTTCAAATCCGTCATGTTTCGCATATAAATCGTATTTTTAGCAGCCAATCGTTTGAATCCACCAAGTTTTTGTTTGGATGACAATGATGAAGAGAGTGCTTCTTTCCCATGTTTCTCAGGACCGTGGATGGCCATATTGGCCAACGATTCTGCTAGTTTTTTCTGCTTTCGTTTCTTTTTTCGATGCTTATTCTTGTATTTCAAGTATTCGGCATATTTATCAAGAACCACTTCGCCTGATTTTTCACCCGAACAAAAAGTCATCTTTTGATTTTTCGTTTGCGCCAAACAATTTTGTAGTGATTCTTCATCCCGGAAACAAACAAGAGCGCTGCGGACAAATTTCTGATCCCCTCCATCATAACGTTTGATAGCTTTGGCTCCAGTGAACGCCCATCTGGAGGAAGCCCAATTTGCGATTTCTAAAATCAGGATCTTTGGAGGAAATTTTCTCGCATGCAGAATCCTATCGCTTAGCTTTTTTAGAAAATTTTTATCATACTCAAACGGTTTGTCCGGATTACGACAAAATGATTCGGTTTCCGGTTGGAATTTGGCATTCTCGAATTGATACTCGGAAACTATGTTCAAGAAATCTTTTTTGTCGATTTTCTTCGCCAATTCCCGAATCCGGTTGAAATCCTCTAGTAAATGATCTGCTGAAACGGCTAGAAATATACAGGTGAAACAAACGAAAAAAATCCGGTAGACAATAAAATCACTTTATATAACTTACATCCAGAAGATTCAAGCTTCGTTCGCAGATATTTATCGTTGTTAAGATTGAAATCGGAAAAATAATAATCGATTTGTCGACAAATCTTCAGACGATCTTCGGAGTCCATTTTTCCAGGGGAAATAAGACGAAGTGATTGAAAAACGGAAACAGAAATCAAGAGAGGTGTTGCGGAAACTTCTTTCCGTAAAAAGTGTTAACAGAAATTTTCCCTTAATAAATAGAGTGACGAGCAAATTCAAAATTTTCAATGAGTTTTTTTCGCGCGCACGTTTCAACTTACACGAGCGACTATTTCGACCGGAGCGCATTTTCGATTTTCAAGCCCCTTTTGAACCTCCTTCTTCCTTTTTTTACGCGCCTTTTCAAAATACCAATGGTAATGGTAACATGGTAATGTTTGAGCTGAAAATGATTATTCTAATAAGGATCTTTATCCTAATCAATTGTGGATTCAGCGGAATGTAAATTCATTCATCCCGGGTTGAAGGAAATCGAAAGGAGAGCAAATTTTTCGTTTCGTAATTGTTCTATGCAATGAATTCGAATTCCATTTTCTGAATTTTTCTGTATAAAACCCCGAATCATAGCGAATGGATGTTTTTTTTCCTTCACATTTCCATTAACCATTTTTATCGTTACTTAAATTTGATTCTTCTTAAATTATTATTGGATAAAATCTGTGCACCAAATTCATTTATTTCGCCAAAATGCCATTCTCCAAACCGGTGAAGAAGCGGCAATTTTTGTTGCCATGCAAAAATGATTTTCAACAATTATCATTGGCCCGTAAACGTGATATATTGAAACGTCTTTCGGTGGACAATTTGATCACTTACCTTGATTATATAATAAACGGTAACCAGGAGGTAGAATTGAAAAATGGTTGCATTACTTTGGAACAGATTGTTGAAGATGATTCTAGGCGTGACATCATGGAATACATCAATGTTGATGATTCCTTAGTGGTTGATTGGATTGCCAAACATGTCAATGAGAATCATATTGTTGAATTGGAACATGTTGATTCGAATTTTCCCAACGAACTGGAATCCACTCGTTTACCGCAATCATATTCAACCATGAATTTATCTCCATACAATTACAAAACGACCGAAAACGTGGCCAACAACGATAAAGAAAATTCGAATGTTCACTTTGCTCAAATGACGGAATCGTTGAAAAATGGAATGCTTAACGCTAGATGTTCAAATGATCCTTTTTCTTCGAGTTTGAAACATTCGAGCAATGAAAAACAACCGCACACCAGTGGTTTGGCCGCTGCTGCTGCTGCTGCTTCACCTTTCAATGAACGTTTGGGCAAATTTGTTCCCGGAACCGGAACAACCAAAAACCTGATCAACTTGGCTGCTTCCTTCAATGAACAACAACCATTGGTGGACAAACAACAACACTTGAATCGGTCCAACCAATCATCCAACCATCCTCTCACATCCATCAATTTGAACAATATGGCTTTTGGAGAATTTTCTTTCGAAAATGGTAATTACCACGACAACGATATTTACCCGGCTACCACAACCAACAACAGGATTTTCGATGATAAACCAGGTATTTATTAATTTAGAATTACGTTATGGATTGATTTCCAACTCGAAATTCTCGCTCGGATTCTAGGATCTTTTACCAACCGGAAGTTTGAATCCAAAGCCTACAACCATTTTCTACCACAATCAACCATCAGTTTGGATTCGAAGGATTCAAAAGTGTTTGATTCATATTGTTTGCCCAAGCCGAACGTGTTCAACAAGTTGCCGGTGGAGCATCGTGCTGAATTGCTATCCAAATTGCCCAACAATGTTCGAAACAAATATGAATTATTTTGTTGGTCCACATCGGCCAACAACCGGGATTTTTCTGGTGGCTTGATTTAAATGGACATTTGGACCGGAAACAAATTTTTTTAAGTCAATTTATTTTATATTTTATTTTAATTGATTATAATTAACATACATACACGCACACACACATGCGCGCAAACAGGTTGTTGAAGTGTTGATTTTAAAAAATTATTTAAATTTATTTTTTGAATTTCAAATGTTTGTGTGTGTGTGTGTTGAAGAGTGTCCATAATTAAATTAAATTGCTTCTAACTCTGTTTGAATGGATCGTCATTTGGAACATTGACATAGGAATTTATTGTCATAGCATTCATTGGTAAGCAATTGATTCATGTCAACATTGTTGGCATAATTACCTTGGCCAACCAATGCCGGCAATGCAAAACAACTGCAACCGACAAACTTAAGATTATTCTTGGTGCAATAGGTTGCACACAGAACAAAATCACATTCATGGCATTCGCAAAAACGATTCAAACGCATCAATGTTTTTTTGGTGGAACATTCCGATTTATTATAGCCATAAGTGGAACAAAACAATGTACATTCTGCATCGGTTTGGCAGCGCTGATACGGTATCATCACTGTCCACCATCAAATGAAATTGGATTAAACAAAATGGAATCGTTAATACAATACCCCTAACCCTTACCATTCATGTCCAGGTTGATCCAGAATAAGAATAAAGCGGCAAATATTTTGATCAGCATTTTGAACGGGATCATATTTTTGTTCCTTCGAGCTAAAACGAATTCCAATCAATGGTTGGTGGCTAAAGCTTTTAGCTCAATTGTACGAAAATGTCAATGAACATTGATTTCTGGTTGGAATGTTTGCATTAGACATTCCCGAACCGCGCCTATTTATTGCATCTAGTCTGGCCAGTTTGGCCAGTTGGCATCCAGATAGATTTTATTTTGTCCATTTTTGTTAATTAATATTTTACGCTCAAATTAGAGGTGTCAAAAAATACACCGGTTGTCGGATTCTATCGGGCGTCCTTTAATTATCATGACTAATTCATGGAAGTTATTTTCGGCCGCCTCATTATCCAAGTACACCGAAATCCCAGAATTTGAGTGAATCATTAGTCCGGTGCATGTGTTGGATCCTTGGGAGCCATCAAACTTGGCGAACGATTTCATCTGAATCTATATAGAGAATCACCAAAGTGAATGACAACAAAATTTTTAAACAAACGGACCAACCAAAGCCAGAACCAGAGATATATAGATGAAGAAAAAATATATACGGCGTAATGATGACCTAAATGGATCTAAATTTGGATCGCCGACATTATGACATTATCCAAATTGAAGGGAGCCTTTTTTGTGGATTTTCGGGCAAAATTTAACGACAATGTTTGTGTTTCCTATCAAAATTAAGGTTCCAAGCAATTTGTTTGGATCATCAAAATCAACCAACCAAACAAAAATCCAAAAGGCATCCAAGCCAAGGTGTTTTATCTGCATGATGATGATGATGATGATGATGGGATCGTACCGACAAACATATAACCAAAAATAAAATACCCGCTCCATAGTATCGGCTTTTATCCCTCTCTAGCTCCTCCGTTTGGATCCCAAATGGCTATAGTTTCGGTTCTGGTGTCTTGATATTCATTCAACGTCATTGTGTGTGTGTGTGTGTGTGTTTCTGATTCCGATTCTGGTTCTGGTTCTGGTTCATTATATAGCCACTCTGGTGTTCCATGGATTCTTAAGCTGTCGGGTTTGCAACGTTCTCTTGGTTCTGCTGGTCGAACCCGAATAAAATTCTGTGGAAAAAAAAATGTTCTATGCAATAATAGTGTTTTATATTATCCTTTGAGTTTTCTTTAGTGACACGGTTTCTCCTCACATTAATTGACTCGGATCCTCTCTATTCGTTTTTCTGTGTATTCTGTGTCGGTGTTGTTCCACTTCTATTCCATTCACCGTACCCAGCCCTGAAATGAAAAATTAAAACAAACAAACAAAACGCCCACCCGGGAAAAATCATTTGCCCTTATTAAAATTATTATCTTCACAAAGCAAACACACCCACACACACACACACACACACTCATACTGCTCAAACTAATTCTTTTGTTCGGGAACACCCGATGTCGATGATATATTTGATTGCCCTTAAAAATCTTGTCCAACAAAACGAAAAGATAATTTAAATTTTCTTTTTTTGAAAATAAACCTATTGTGATTTTGCTTCCTCTTTCATTTTTGGTATTCTTCTATCCTGATCATCATCAATTTGTTGCTAACACACCCACACTTGCCCACGCCCTAACAATTTCAAAAGTCTTTCGATTATTCTCAATCAATATTATATTCGACACCAATTTGAAGACCTCTTGTGTACCGCGGTTCTTAGCCGAAAAAAAACTTTTGACTATTTTTTTGTTGTTGTCTGTAATGTCCACCAAAATGGGAAATTGTCGGCTAGCTAGAATCCAGTTGTAGGAGATTGTTTTGAAAAATCGAAATATCGATCACCTTTGAGATTGAAAATGTACCGTCTAGATTTCCGTTAGAATCCAAAATGGAAAGTTGATATAAATCCGAGATATCCGCCAACCAAACCAAAAACAATCATTTTTGACGATTGTGATCTCAACCCATTTTTTTGAAAAAATCAATCCTAAACCTAAACGAGTATGTCTTTTGCAAACAAAACAATCATTGACAATCACCGCTAGTTTTGGGATCCTAAATGCCTAACCACTGATAATAAACCATTGCCCAGGTTATACCGATTGACATCGTTTTTTTTCATTTTATTCCCAAGAACAAATACACAATCATTTTGGCTAGTTTTTTTCCATTATCTCCTATTGAACAATCAATCAGTTTGAAATTTACAGCCGGCCATATTTCCGGCTCTTTGTTATTCAGTTAATTTGTGTGCATCCTCCCGGAAGTTATACTGTTTTCAATCAATTCCAAGATGATTCTGCAAAGAAATCGAATCCAAATTCTACGAAAATGTCTAATAGTGATAGTGATATTCATATTAACCTGCTGCAATATCTATTTCAAAGGTTCTTCGAATAAACGTGCCTCCCATGTTCGGTTTTCACAATCCTCCACCTCCGCAATCACCGACAATGAAGACAATCAACACGATAATACTAGGCAACGTTTGAAAAACGCCTACTTGATTTTCCGCAGCAGAAAACTTCAGGAAGAATCTTTTAATAGAAATAATCAATCAATCAACGAGAACAGGACAGATGATGGAACAGAACCATCTTCAAACAATACAACTCATATTAAAAAGTAAAGAAAATTGATGTGATTTGGAAGGTAATTGAAATTTGTGTTTCCGGATTTTCAAGATACAAGCTTGGAGTGAAAAAACCGATCATACCATTGATCGATTCAAGGAATATATCCTGCATCGATCCGGCTTATATGGAATTTCCGCCCGATTTGTTTAGTGCAAAAGCTAGAGCTCGAGGCGCGATCCTGATTCATGTGGCCGTTGTATGCTATATGTTCTATTGTTTGGCCGTGGTTTGCGATCACTATTTTCTACCATCGTTGGAAGAATGTGCTTTGGTATGGACATTCAACGTTGTACATTGCATTTAGATCCAAAACTGATTGAGATCTTTGTTTTACGATATAGCGACTGAATTTGTCGCATGATGTTGCCGGTGCAACATTTATGGCTGCCGGCTCTTCCGCACCGGAATTATTCACAGCAATATTGGGCGTGTTCATTGCCAAAGGCGATGTAGGAACCGGAACCATTGTTGGTTCGGCTGTTTTCAACATATTATTCGTAATTGGTCTTTGTTCGCTTTATACTGGTCAGTGTTTGGTTTTGATTTCTAGACTCGGCAAATCAATTTGATTTGTTCTGACACAGATGCAACGGAATTGAATTGGTGGCCCGTGGCTCGTGACTCTTCATACTACACCTTTACAGTTTTGCTTTTGATTCTGGTAATTAATTATCATCACATTTTCATGAATTTGAGTTATTGTTTCCGTTTCCGGTTTTCAGTGCATTTACGACGGTGAAGTAACTTGTTTCGAATCATTCATTCTACTCGTATTCTATGGTGTCTATATAATAATCATGAAGTATAATCTACAAATCCGAGATTTTGTCTATCAACAATGGCAGTTGAGATTTCCATCCAAACAACCAGTGGAGGAGCTTAATAATTTTAAATCTCAAGCAGTCTTCTATCAATCATTTCAAGGTATTTCTAAATGATGCATATTTGATTGATTGATTGATTTGTGATAAATTTGATTCAGAGAATGAATTCGATGAATTCGGAGCACCACGAACACAATACGGTCAGCAACAAGGTGTTGCTCGTAATCCGTTTATAGTTCGTGTACCGGAAGTTACCATGTTTGAAGCTGCTAATCAGATAATCATCAAATATAAGCGACTTTTTCGACCTTTGACCCGTTTCAGAGCTGCTGCTCATCTGGTTATAATTCGATCAAAAAAAGGTAAACCCCAAGATCATCTTGATCATGTTATGGTTGTACTAATTGATTACATTCGATCGATAGCCAAGAAAAATCTCGCTGGTGCTATGCCTAGAAGTTTGTCGATTGATTCACGTAAATTGTCCAAAATCGGTCCGGATGAAGAGTTCTGGCGGAAGATTCCCGACCCAAGTAAGATATCTTCGATTATTGACCTTAATCTCAAAATTAATCTGCTGATCTTTCAAAAACAGATACCGATGGATTGATGGTTTGCGCTAAATGGGCAGTGGTGGCACCATTGTATGCGACACTTTATTACACAATTCCCGATTGTAAATCAAAGAAGAACATGTTCTTGGTAACATTTCTAGTTTCAATCCTTTGGACTGCGCTTTTCTCCTACATAATGGTCTGGATGGTCACCACGATTGGATTCACATTGGGCATACCAGACAGTATCATGGGAATCACGTTCCTAGCTGCCGGAACCTCGGTTCCGGATGCATATGCAAGCATGCATGTTGCCAAAATGGTAAGTAACAAGTGTGTAGATATACGCAAGTTCTCTTTTTATCAATGATAATTTGCTAATTTAAACAATAGGGACGAGCTGACATGGCGGTCAGTAATTCTATCGGTTCGAATGTATTCGACATTCTGGTTGGTTTGGCTTTACCATGGTTTGTTGAGACGGCCATTGTAGAACCGGGAACAGTTTCAAGCATCAATAGCGGCGGCTTGGTTTATGCGGTTATTCTGCTCTTTCTATCGTTGTTGGCCACGATTTATCTATTCCACAGAAATAATTGGACCCTTAACCCTAATCTCGGTTACTCCTTGCTGATCACTTATGTTGCTTTTCTCATCATCAGTTCGGCCATTGAATTCAACCTGTTTGGTGATGTCAATCCTCCGATTTGTGGCGAATAATCTATAACTTATGAAGATACCAGACTTATCTAAGTTTCCATTCTAGACCTGGTCTCTAGGACCATCTTGGAACATGAAAATGATTGATTGATTGGTTTATTTTTTACTCGTGTGTTTGCTTTTGTATGAGTGTGAATATGCATGTGTTTGCTACGTTTTATAATTTTCAGATCTAGGGTTTCCGATAGCTGAAAGATCATCGATGACCAATCTGCATGGTTTTTGGAAAGATCCAACCAACCGAAATGCCTTTTCTCCTGTTCTCATTATTATTTTAAACATTTGATTTTTTTTTGTTTTTTGTTAATATTTATTTCTATTATAATAAGATGATTAAAAGAGCTAAAATACAAATGTTTTTCATATTACAATTAAGGTGAAATTATGAACAGATGATGGCTAATTATACTAGTTGAATCCAAGCCATAATGGTTGTTTTGGCCAATATTGGACTGGAAATCACGCACTTGATTGAACATAACTTTTGGTATCATAAATTTTCGATCCGCACATTGCACAAATCCCTTTCTTGTAAGCACAAGCTGTAAAAAAAGTACATTTTTGAACCGAAAATATCAATTTAAACTTACATACTCACATTGACAATAATGAGATCCAGCTTGATGAACTTTTTGCTTGCAAATTTTGCATGTTTCAAATTTCATATATGGTTGAAAACGATTCTTTTTCGATGTTAGGGCTTTGTTTTCATTGATGGATCTGCCACCACCCTCTGGAATTCAGAAGAAAAAAATAAATCGAAAAGTCGAAATTCAAAATTTGATTACCTGTAGTGTTTCTGGCACCCGATTTCCATACATCTGGCGTTATGACTTTGCCCAATTTTTTTTGGCATTTATTGCAGACCATTTTTTGTTTAGATATTTTGATGAAAATCAGCTAAAATGTGGATTATGAAAATTTAAAATTTACAAGTAAACAACGAGCAGCTGATTTTGCAGCAAACGTATTCTGTGTAGGGCAACCACAAAAATTCAATGCTCTTTCTCATGACTCGACAAAAAAAAAGACATTTCTCATTTTGATTTTTTTTGAAAGTTCTTTTCAATTTTCATTCGTGAAATCTCTTTACCATTAAGATGTTTATGACCAGATCAGAGTATGACCGTGGTGTCAACACTTTTTCGCCAGAAGGTCGTCTATTCCAAGTTGAATATGCCATCGAAGCCATCAAGGTTTGTTGGTGTTTTTTTATAAAACTTGTCAAATTTTTGAATATTGTTTTTGGATCAGCTTGGTTCAACGGCCATCGCCGTCAGATGTGTTGATGGTGTCCTGTTGGCGGTCGAAAAGCGCATCACTTCACCATTGATGGATGTATCAGCAACCGAGAAAATATCCGAAATCGATAAGCACCTTGCTTGTGCTTGTTCTGGATTGATGGCCGATGCAAGAACCATGGTTGACAGAGCCAGGGTTGAAACCCAGCAACATTGGTTTCTTTACAGCGAAAAAATGACCGTGGAAAGTTGTACACAATCTGTCGCCAATCTAGCGATTCAATTTGGTGACAGTGATAATGAGGGCAGCGCCATGAGCCGGCCATTTGGATTGGCCATATTGTTCGCCGGTATGGATGGCGATATTCCATCTTTGTTTTTCATGGATCCTTCCGGAACATATGTTGCATGCGATGCCAAAGCTATTGGATCAGGATGTGAAGGAGCACAACAAGCTCTTCAAGAAACATATAATAAGGTATTTTATTGAAAACTTGTAATGCTTTTTTTGACAACTATATTCATTCATTTAGTCACTACGACTTGATGATGCTATCAAAGAGGTTATGAAAATTCTCAAACAAGTAATGGAGGAAAAAATAAGCTCAACAAATGTTGAAGTGGCCACAGTGACCAAAGAAAAAGGCTATCATATGTTGACAAAAGATGAATTGCAAGCCTATTTGTGAACAATTTTCGAAAATAATGATAATTAAAAAGGTTTAATTCAAATTTTTTTTCAAATGATTTTTCCATTCTTCTTCTGGCATATTCTTGGCCCAATCCGGGTAATTTTCATCAGGTAATTTGAAATTTGCCATTAAATTTTTTATGGTTTCAATTTTTTCTTAAGGTAAAAAATCAATCTTTTACAAAATTTGGTCAAATCCCAAATCTAATCCAATCCGAAAAACATTACCTTTATCCAATGGGTCGCCATCATCATTTGTTGAAGTTGTTGATTGGCTTGGTTCTCCAAGCGTTTCTTGAGAATCATTATCATAATCTGAGGAATCAGTGACATAATTATTACTAGAATCACTATTATTATGATTGGATTGTATTTGAGATTCAAACGAGTCACGATCAAATAGAGGTTGGTCGGTGGATGTCCATTCAACTTGGTAATTGTGTATGGAATGGCTAGATTCATTTTCACTATCAAACAAATTCATTGTTATTAATGGCTCACTCCTATTTTCAACCATCCCATTGGTGCCATCATGATCATCATCATCGTTTTCAGAAGAACCCGCTACTAAAAGCACTTCTTGGTACCAGTCATCATCGTCGGAATCACTGGAATCGGAATCGTCATCAGGATTGGAGTTGATTGCATCTTCTGGAACTTCTTCTGGCCCAGCATTTTCTGATCTACAACCGTTGGTCAACATTTTGACGGATGTTTTTTTTAAGGAACTCGAAACTATGATTGTTTTTAATTTCGATCATTGGCTCAATTGACGCCCGGATTCATTCATAGACTAATGTACTTGAGCCAATAACAAACGCGTAAAAACACAGCTCGGACATGGTGACTCGGTGTTGATGATGTATCGAGTGAACAATCTACAAATTTTGATTATCTTTGAGTTTTTTTAAACACATCGATATCAATAACGATTGTGCATCATGGAATGATTCCTAGATTTACCTTTATCCTCACGTTTTACTATACAATTTTTATTGCTGTTTTTATTTCAAATCATAATCAAATCATTATGATGATAGATTTCAACATCCTAGCAACATTTTAACCACAAAAACCATTTAGCATTGTTTGATAGATTAGCAATAAATTTGGCATAACACCGTAAAACAGCAGTTCAGCAACATATGGCCAATGGTAATCGTTCATTGATCGATTTTTGGTGACCAAAAAACTTTGCAATTAATCAAGAAAACGAAAATGGCATCTTTGATCAAAAATCAAATTCTAAAACATTTGTCTAAGTATTCAATTTATTAGATTTTGAAAATTTGAACTAATTTTTGAATGTGATTGATTTTTGTTCAAGATTTACCAAAAATTTGTCGCCAGACAAACTACAACTAAGTGCAATGAAAGGTTCCTGTGAGGTTACCAATATTGAATTGAATGAAGAAATTTTGATGCAACTTCTGGAATTGCCCGTTTGGATGCAGCTCACCAGAGCCTCTTGTAATTATGCTTCGGTCAAGGTAATGCTCCAACCGAAAAAAACAATCTTGATGATCTCTTAATTCGAATTGTAGATTCAATGGATGAAATTGAAAACTATTCCAATCTTTATATTATTGGACGAAGTGATAATCGATGTGTCAACGTGCGAAAATTTTCGTAAAGAGTCTGATAAATTTTCTGCAAATCAATTCCAACAAGATAGTGGAAGCTATGGATTTACCCAGAAAGTGATTGATGGTGTTTCTTTATCAATAAATTCTGTGGTGATTCAAATGAATTCGAAAATATTCAGCGCATCTTTCGAAGTAGGAGGATATTCATCAATTTTTGTATTGGAAATTGTTGAAACGTTTTTTTTCGTTTTCAGCTAACTAGGATCAATATCGAAAGTAGGAATTGTCTGTGGCGGAAAGTCGACGATCTGTCCAAGACACGAATACGAGATCCGCAGCGAGGTCAAGTTTTGATTTTCAAGCACATAGAATGGCAAACATTGAGGTTTGTGGCCAAATCAGAAGCCAAAGCTGCTGTAAATCAAGCGCCATTAAGATTGATCTCCAATCAAGCTCAAATGAGAATAACGTTGAAAAAACGCCTTTCCGACTGTAGTCTGATTGCAGCTCGAATCATGTTCGTGTTTGAAGATTTGCTTTGGATTTTCACCGATTCTCAAATATTGTCCGCGTTGCATTTTGCCGATTACCTTGGTCATTTGATCAAAAAAGCGCCGAGAACTAAGAGATTTGACAATGGTACAAAAACCAACAGCAATCCGAATAATAGTAGCAATAATGTCCAGCAACAGTTTCGCAACAAAATGATAAATTTGACCAGTACGGCTAGTAATCTCAAATCTCCCAATTCTTTCTCAAATTCGATCAGTTTATTGTTCAGTCAACATGACGTGAAAGAAACGTCTCATCATATTCTAATCCGACGAATCGAGGTTCATTTGATGGATGATCTCGGTCCTCAAAGCGAACGATCTCAATGTGCTGACCTACAGGATGGAGGCGCATTGCAAATGTCTTTCTTCAAGTTGTTAATTGATTTTTATCCATATCATCTAGCCCAAGGTGGTAGTGGTGATCGAGGTCATTGGTTCCGTTACAATGATCCATCACCGCAGCGAAATTCGTTCATAGCGCACAAATTGAATGCGTTCTTCAAAAAACAGCAGGCTAACATCAGAAAAGAAGGGTCAAATTTTGATATAGAATCCCTGAAATCTCATCTGATTGCCCAGGTTTTAGTTATACGCCTAGGAGATTATTCGATTGGCTGCGTATCTACCAATAGCAAAAATTCTAGAGCCAAAGACAAGACTAAATCTATGTCTGAACCGCCCAAATTGATTTACTTTGACAATTCCACTGCATTGCCCGGAAACGTGCCTCCTATCTATATTGAATTGAATAATTACTTTTTTTGCGAGCCATTCGACAAACTTGATTTTAAGATGCCTGAAACCAATATTTTTGCTGCTATAGCACCGGTCAAAATTAATTTCGAACCATTGACCATACTGTGGATCAATTCTTTTTTCGCCAATCTACACAATGCATTGATGAAACTAAAGGAAGCATTTCCGGTGCCCGAAAACCGAAGCCAAGATAAACCGAACATCCGGATCGAGGTCTTAATGCCAACCATTGTGTTGAAATTGGATGAAAAAGAGGATTACAATCTAGCTTATGATAGTGTTGAAGTTAAAATATCCAGAATTATTCTGTTCAATTGTGATTCATTCATCAGTAAGGAATATTTCAAAAATCTAGATCAATTAATGAAGCAATTTGCTTCGGACATTGATTTCTTTCACGAACATTTAAACTATCCATGGCTTAGTTGTGATATGAAACCAATTTCGGCGGAATTTATTGGCAAAATTGATAGCCTTTTTCTAACCGATAATACCACCATAAATGGCCAAAATGCCATCGTGGATTTTTTCGCTTTAAACATTGAGCCATTGTGGATAGAGATTAAATCTTCAAAAACTGGCATCAGTGAGTCGCTTTTGGAGCCGGTTAATCTGGCACTATGGATCGACCAAAAGGACGAAGATACTGAGTCCAAGGATATTGATGTGAACATTTTTGTTCGTGTCGCAGATTCGATCCGAGTTCAATTGAAACATGAGCAGTTTTTATTTTTACTCCGATTGATCGAAATGATGGGAGAGTTTACCTCGAATCTAAATTATGATACATATATGATACAAAGGTCACAGTTCAAGAAAGATCATGCAAATAACACGCCGAATGCCATCATGAAGTTTTCGTTGGATTGTGAGGAGAAAATTATCGAAACTATATTCAAAAATACGGCCATTTGTGTATGCATACCGCAAGTTGATCTATTTCTTATCCTCAACGAAGAAGAAAAGATAATCGAGGAAGTCGTTTCCGCGTCCAATGAACAAAGCTTATGTCCATCGATCTGTGAAACGCTTTCGAATGGTTTGAATGAGCTAGATTCGGCGAAAAATTCTTTGATTTTTACGGATAATCAAACACAAGAAACAGCCACACCTGTTGAAGCAACAGGTGCTATGAATCAGGTTGATAATTGTTTAGCGAACCACCACAATAATGAAGTGATTGAAACGGAAACAGACTTTCATAGGGTGGAAAGTGGAGAATTCATCAGAATCGAAGAGAAACCAATCAATGTTTCACTTGGTTCCAAGAAGAACAACTTTGGCAATGCTATGTTCGATCCGTCAGGCATAAAAATACATTACGCAATAGACAATGATGATGCAGTGTCCACAATAAGTGATTTTTCGGCCGACGATAGCGACCAACAATCCATGATTGCTTTGATCAACGAAGAAGCGGACATATTCGATGATATTCTTGGAGACAATAATCTCGTTGAAGAAGCTGTAGATGTTGCTGAGAATCTAAATTTTGAAAGTAATGATGATAATGTCGAAGTTAAGCTCGAAAACGACACAATCAATGCAGACGCTAAGGTGGTTAAAGCTTGTTACATGGATGTGTTACATGTAAAGATGGGTAGATTGGATTTGATACAACAATCATCCAAGGGTTTTCTATCACAAGTTTTTCTGAAAGGAACCCTCGCTTATTTGGAAGAATTAAGAGGTCTTCCCAAAGAAGAATATTTGGAGCTATTTAAAAATGCGAAGCTAAATGAATTGAAAGAAGCCACCAATGAAGGGTCGACAAAAAAGAACCAAATCACTTTGAGAATCGATTCTTTTAGCAAGGGAACACTCAAAGATGAATTGATCAGCATCCATGTTAACGATTTACATCAATCGCTAAATAAGGAAACGATAGATTTGCTTGTGGATTTCTTAAATGATAACATCACTGAAAAAGTAGCACCATTAGCCATCCTTTTGGATGATGTTCAATTCACAATTATCGATAATTCTGTTCGTGTTCCACCAATTTTGTTCAATGTTCCTAAACTTGTTTTGAATCGTAACAAAGAAAATAGATGGACACTGGAAACCTTCAATAATTTATTGCCTAAAGGTATGTTTGCACCAAAAGAGTATGATTCAAATGGCAATCAACTTTTTTCTCCACTAGATGTTCCTTTCACTAATCATTTGCTGTGGCAACATTTGAAAATATTCGAACGAAATTTGATATTTGATGTGGTTGATTTGATCAAAGAACAGGATAGATTAACGGGAAAATCCAATACCAATACGATCAAGGATTTGGACCAGAATGATACTCAGGATTTATTGAATCAAGTCTTGAACCAAAAGGAATTATTACTATCTGAAATCCAACTTCTTAGACAAGAGAATGAAATTTTGCGCAAAACTCTACAGTCTGAAAAGAATGGAAATTTGCATTTACCTTAACCGAGATACCTGTCACACATAATTCATTTTGATACGATTGTGATATAAAAGTTGTTGATGCTCAATTTACAGCAAAAAATGTGAAATTTTAAAAAAATCACCCATTGTTACGTTTATCATTATCAGAATTTTTTTTAATAAAAATGAAATTTTTGAAAATTTGAATTTTGCTTAGTTTGTCTGAATTTCGTTACGAGGCGCTGCATTCGTGCTCGGTAATCGGCAGCAGCATGTGATGATATGTGCGCCCTCATCATTTCAGCTGATGAATTATTTTTGCGACAACAAATTCTTCGGCCATGGCAATCGATGATAATGTCATTGAGGGTTTGAGCCAAGATGATGATGATGATGATAGAAATAATGTAAGATTTTTTCTGATTCCTGTAAAGAATTCAAATTAATCGCTTCCGAAAACCGAATCACACAAGGTTTATCTTTTTGGGACGAATGTTTCGAAAATTCCTTGCTTCAAAGACTCATTCCTAACCGGCATATATGCTGGTTTCGGATGTGGTATAGCATCATTTTTAGCCACCAGTAAGTTTATGATAAAATTTTTTCGAACATTTATTTCAATTAATAATTCTTTTTTATTTTTGTTAACAGGCAGAATTCTACATTCGACAAATATTTCGGTCGCATCTTTTGTTCTGGTAACTTATGGCTATTGGTTTAATTGCAGATGGAGATGGGCCAAGGATAGTTTCAATGCACGGCAATCTCAGGGAACGTTTGAGGAGGAAATCGAGACCATTAAATCCAGGAAGAGAACAATGTGAAAACAATAATTGAAAAAATTGTCGTTTTTTTTAAATCGGTTTATACAACATTGTTGTCACATATTTTTTTCGATATCTGTGTATTGCGCTCAGGACCATCACTCCGTCCTATTAAAATATAAAAATCAAGTCATTTTTGGAAGTGTAAACAATAAATAAATTTTACCTTAATTGACAATGCGTAAAGATGATTCAACATCACATGGTTTGGTTGTGGTAGCAAAGTTGGTTCCCCGAAATTCACCGATGGATTATTCAATATAACTTGCAATAGATGAGGGGGCAATATTGGTGGACCTTGGTTATTGCTGCCGGATTCGTGAGAAAAATTCGGGATCTTTTGTGAATAAGATCCTGGCGGCGATCCAGACAATGCATTACTGGTCGAAGTATTATTATTATGATTGTTGTTGTTGTTGTTGTTATTGTTGCTGGCAAGGTCCATCGCTAAGGCTTCGAATACTTCAAAATCGGATTTTTCAACATTCAAAACATTGTTGTTTTCTGCTTCATCTAATTTGGCACCCTTGTCTATTTTTTCCACACCATCAACCACAAATTTATATTTGTGAACACCCTATATCAGGAAGAACGTTATGAATTTTTTGACAACATTTATCAAATGTTTTTACCTCTGGTATATCGACAATAGTGACAAAATCTGCTTGGCTTTGTACCATTTTCAATGGTTTCCAATCAGAAAACGTTCCAGTAATATAAACTTCTTTACCACCACCATCCCATTTAAATACGGTAGGCAACATTTGATCATTCAAAGCATTGATGCATTGACCAGAAGGATTTACGCCGAAATTCTGGTTGAATTTAGATGAAAACTCGTATTAGTTGGACAAACTTGTCCGAGCAAAATGATTTAAATATTTTAAATGAAACAAATACCTTAAAATCATCATTATTATCTTCATTTCCATAGTCGGATGAATTTTGATAGCAAAGTACCGGACGTCGTTTTCCGGCCATTTCGGCAAATGATTTTGCATCATCACCAGGACGTGGTGATTCACGTCTTTCGCCATTGATGCCACTACCATTATAAACATCGATGGAATATGGTCTTTCGATTCGCTGCTTGGAATTAGCATTGGTGTTACCCATTTCTTAAAAATCGATGAATATTATTTAATCACTAGAATGCTATGCAACAATTATTGAGAGATCTAAATCCTAAACTCTATTGACAGTCGGATATTTTTGGTTTCAATGATTCCGATGATAGTCCAAACAAAATTAAATTTCTCTGACGTCTGGGCATCCTACCTATCATTGATGGTAGAATTATTGAAAGGAAAAAAATCACGTAAACATTTGCGCGATGTGATGTTTTAAATCAGTGGTTCCCAAAGTGGTCTATATGGACCCCTTGGGGTCTATGACATCAGGTATCAGGTATCATTATCAGGTGCTAAGGGGTCTACGTGAACAAGAAAA